>JAQQZT010000038.1:23281121-23307510 GCA_030068275.1 Clarias platycephalus | reverse complement strand
TCCCAGTGGAAAACCCCCCAAAAGTGAGCTGAACTGAACCGTGTCGTGCCGTACTATGCAGTGGAAAAGCGCCATAAAAAAGGTCATGGTGTTCCTTACGGGCGAGGTGCCGAGGCTGGAAGGGGATCATCTGGTTGGTGTCTGGTTTGGGATACTCCGGTTTACGATCTCCATCATCCTTCAGCGTCGGGACAGAAGGAGCGACAACAGCCTCTTGGATCAGAGAGGCGTATTTGGCCCGGGACACGTCCTAATAAACAGAACAGGACAAATAAATTGATAAATTCGACCCTAATGAAACATGGTGTCTACAGAGTAGTCACGAATACTGTAGCCCTGTGTATTTAATATGCTGCACTTGTCAGGCTACTGGCAACCAAATTAGTACACCATGTCTGTCTGGTACTTAGTACAGAGTCTCCGCAATCATCACTGTATAGTCTTATCTTGAACTGTTCACCAGTCGAGACAATCATGAAAACTGGGGACCTATCATGCGTCAGACTTTCTAGTAATTTTTAGACATCAAATGTCCAAAGAAAAACACACGACTCCCTTTTTAAGTTTAAGTCAGTGGCTTTTACTTTATAATTACTACTTATTTAAAATGACCTCAATATCTGAAAACCTTTATTTTTCCTGCTGGAGAATCTTAATGGAAATCGTTATACATGTGGCTGCTGAAACACAGCGAGACGGAAAACAGGCTTTAATCGCACCTTGTACCCGAGCGCTTTGAGCTCGCTGGTGGAGCAGGGGTACAGATCCATGAACTTGTACCTGTCCACCAACAGAGCCGTCTCCTTGCCCTCGTACTCCTCCTTGAAAGCCAGGAAGCGTCTGCGCTCCACCTTCAGGATACTGGCCAGGTCTCCAATGTTACTCTCGAATGCTAAAAAGCGTGCCCAGATCTCCCTGTCGAAGATACACACCGTGTTAATACTACACAAAACCTTTTAACGTCCATTATAATGCATTTACACAAGCAGTTATTTCTAATATGTTCTTCATTATTCATGACGACACAAAGCAGTTAGATCGCCAACCCTGATTTTTCCGGAGAAAGACTTCCGGAGGTGAGAACCCTCTCAAACAGGACTCTCGTATTGTTGTCCTCTGGGAAGAAAAAGAAATCAAAAGAACACAATCAGACACACTTTTGATAGAATCCATACTGGCCTTCACGCTCACTTCAGAGCATTTTTCAGGACGAAGCAGAAATGCATTTAATTGCCTAGCGACAAGATAGTCGCGGCTTCGTTTATGGCAGTGCAAACACAATCTCTGCACTATCCTCTCGGGTGGAGAGTTATATTGTCCATCTGATTTGACAAGAGGCCATCTGAAAACGCTTCAACCTTGACGAGTAAACATGTTTTATGAGTAACAGGGTCACTACAACAAGGGCAGAACTACAGACTGACTAGTGCGTAATTAGGGTTAAGATTCATATTCTTTAAACTAACCAATAAACATCTTTCAGCAAACATCAGGGACTGCACATGACCAACAAATCATGATGTTTGTGTCCTGATGCGAAGACCAAAAGAGGAACTTCGGGATGATGGAACGGGACAACGTTTACGACATCCCCAGAAGGATATAGAAAGTGGTGGCAACAAATATTTGTTGAAGTTTCTTTGGCAGCTGATGAGAGGAAACGGTGAGGACAGGTGTCCAAAAGAAAAGTAAAAAAAAAAAAAAAAAAGGACACAACAAAGTGGTGGAAAAATACTTACCATTGAGATGAGAGAGGTAATCTATGTACGCCAGGATATACTCAGGGATGTCGCCGTATTTCTTTAATCCAAGCTCAAAGATCTTAAAAGCCACCGATTTGTCCTGATGAAAGACACGAAAGAAAGACAAGTCAGTCCCAAAAAGTCCATGGACCTATTGCATATCCTGGGAATAGACATGCATTCAGGATAAAAGAGTAGTGTAGTGTTATTAAACATTAAAAACCACTGTAGTTCAAAACATGATTTAAATGTTCAAAGGTTATTATTTTTAAATCACATGTTCAGGGACTCGTACGACCACATGATCTACATAATACCAGTCTAATGAATGAATGAATTTCAAAATGTAATGTCATTTACGGAAGAAAAATCACATCATCAGGGATATGGTGAGTCAAATAAACAGCTGGGCTTACAATGATATTCACAATTAAATACGCCCTCTAGTGTTCAGTATCTATCCAAAACATGGATAAAACATGTATGTGATGCCAGAGGTGAGCAGATGTTTCTAAATAAATGTCTAGGATTTTTATTTTTATCTGACCTGGAGGAAGTTTTATATATGAAGGTAAACTATGTACCCATGCAATATATATAAAAATAAATACATAAATGATTATTATTATTTTTTTTTTTTAATGGAGCAGCACAGTGGCGTAGGGGTTTGCACTGTGGCTTCACACCTCCAGGGTCGAGGGTTCGATTCCTGCCTCGTGGTCTGTGTGTGCATGTACTGCGCCTCCGGGTACTCCGGTTTCCTCCGACAGTCCAAAGACATGCTACCCCGCCTACACCACCTTTTGACACAGTCACTAATAGCACAGTGGCTGGTTAATCAGCACTGTTGCATCTCCAGTGTAGAAGGTTTGATGTTCGCCTCCTGTCTGTGTGCGTGGAGTTTGCATCTTCTCCCTGAGCTTGATGGGTTTCCTCCAGGTACACTGGTTTACATCCATAATTCTATGGATGTGGATGTATGCCTGAGTGTACGTTTGTAGGTTGTAAGAAGTTGGAGGTCTTGTATGAAGCCAAGAGACATTGCAGTCACAAATTGTTGGATGGATAGAATGTCACCAAAAGACGTCCATACCTGTTCTCACTTACTATATAAATATATATATGTACAAGACTTGCAGTTTGTATAGCTACCGAGAACCCTCTTATCCAAGAAAAAACCTCTGCATGGGAAACTTACATTACTAAATATATCGCCATCTGCTATGAACAATGCAGTATTAGATGGATCACATCAACACCCTCCCACTAACGGTACAGATAATTAAATCAACACTTTCCCATAAATCACATTCATGAAGTCGCCTGGCTCTGATATAAAACTGCTCCACACTTGAGTCTGGGCGTCACCTTGCTGCAGTAATACTCCATGAGAGCAGCCGTGACATAAACGTGATGTCTCGTCCTGACGTCCTCCCTGGCCTTCTTAAAGATGGAACGTCCAGACTTGATTCCCTCTGCTCTCCTGGCGAACTTCATGTACTGGATGTAAACCTGAGCAAAACAAGCATTTCTCAAACGACTTTCAATAGTTAAACCGATTAAAGTTCTTTTGTTGTTGTTTTTGGATGAAGTGCCACTCACCAAGGTTGGGTCGATGTCCTCTATGCCTAGGAGGCGGTTGTATATACTGTGCACTTTTTCATGTTTCATACGACTCTGTGGAACACACAGCACAGCGAAAGTGAATTTTAAACTCGAGAAGCTTAAGATAATCACACGGGGTTAGGCGTGCGCTCGGACCTCACCTCTTCGTAATCGGCGAAAGAGAAATACAGCAGCATGTTTTTCTTTAGTAGAGTTGAAATGGCACGCTCGTAAATGTTAGCAGCCTCGTCGCTGAACAGCTTGGAGTTGTTCATGTCCTGCGAAGACGGAGCGGGTCGCAAAAAAGATGACGTTAGAAATTTAAATGGTCATGAATTAATACATTGATATTGTAGTCTTCAGTATTTTACTGGATTTGTTTGTATTCTGATTGGTCAGAGAGCATTAAATTATTTCCTATAACAGCTGTTATAATAGTGAACGGCATAAAAAATGAAAAATACAAAAGAAAAAGTTCAACATTTTGCCGTTTCTTCATAACATGACAAGCTATGAGTCTTTTTCTATGATTTACTTCAAGACAGGGGAAAAAGGGGTTCGTAAGGGAATGACCGTTTATAGCTCCTATAACGTACATCGGTGTTCGAGTCAAACTGGGACTTGTAATGAAATGCCTGTCGAATGAAGGCATAGAATTGATTGATATTTATAGAAGACGACTTTTTCTTCTCTTATATTCGAATGGTGCAAACATCTTACAGAGCAAGTGGCACACCCGATACTTAAAAATCGACTTGCAGTAGAGACGCATGTGTCTGTGGGAACTGCACGCACTCCATCATTCACAAACAACACTTTCACGTTCCATGATCGCATCCCGCATACAGTCCTGACATGTTTAGGTCATTATGGGAGTTCCTGGGAGGCCAGAGTGTCAGACATTAATCGTTTTGTCTGTTTATGGCTCTGACACACTGAGAAAACCTTCTACCTTGATAGTATCCAAGCACTTGTAATAAGTGCATTAGTGTTGAGTTTTTGGTGCTGTTATTCTGCTTAGTCAAAAAAAAAATCCCAATTTGACTTGAAGGCAACATGAACTTACGAACATGGAATAAATGCTTTATAGAGCAACAAACACATCTGATCATGGTGTAAACGAAAAGTAAGGCACAAACCCCTTTTTCCGCCAGCAGCTTGCTGGACTGTTCCAGATACTGGGCGGCTTCATACCAGATGTCAGGATGATGGCCGAGCACTAAAAGGCACTGCTCGTACGCGAACATAACTGTAGGATACACAATCACAGGAACACTTTATCAAGTCAGATATCATACCATAGCTACCCGAGACCTGAAACTCTAGGGCAGCCAATCTGCCATGAGCTCAATGACACCAGGGACCTTCTAGTGTCTCTCAGATGGTGGTGGAATCATCGGCTCACGGTTTTGTGATGGTCACCCTTTTTTTTTTTCTTTTTTTTATTGTATACAGGTTTATTGAGCTCAACTATGCATCTAAGCTTGGAAAGGTTGGTACTTTACTTTGAGGACTACCTTAGAGCAAACCCTGATCTGCCCAGGTATCATGCATGAAGAGCAGGCTGAATGCTCCAGCTCAGTGATCTACATTATGCACTGCGGTTTTTCTGACTTGATGACATCCAGGTTGGGTTTAAACTACGTCGGCATTTCCCGATCCTGCTTCGTTTTAGCATTTCCATCTTAGCATTTTTTGCCCTCCAACAAAGAAGAAGGTGCTTGGATTGTCTAGATAAAAGATTGCTTTACGACAGTCACCTCGTTTAGTGATAAGTGTTTGGTCTTCTGTGCGTAGCGGGTTGCTCTTCTCCCACTGGATGTACTTCTTCCACATCTCCACCTGCTGCGCTTCCTGAGGAGAGTTTTGCGGCGGCACAGAGGGCGCGTTTCGGTCCAACCCCTTCATCACCGTTTCGTACTCCTACAAAAACGGATCGAGCAACCATAACGTCATCCGAGTTATATGAATGTCAAAAAAAAAAAAAAAGTAGTTGTACTTGAGTAGTTGAGAAATCGTGATTAGAGCTAAAGCGCCCACCTTGGCGACCCTCCGAGCGTTCATGTAGTCTCTGCTCCGATCTTCAATCATCTTTTTGGCCAAGTGAATATTAATGCCCTTTAATATGTGGGGGGAAAACAAAATCAAAAGAGGTTTACTGTGTACCACATACAGTAATACATAAACAGTCATACAATCATTACACAGAAAACAGATCTTCATGCATAGAAACACGTTGTCTACACCGCTTAGTCCTGTATACAAGGTCAAGGGGGACTGGAGCCTATCCCACACACCCTGCTGGCACATTGGGAACGCCGATTGTGGGAGGAAACCGGAGTACCCGGAGGAAACCCAGCAAGCCCGGGGAGAACGTGCGAACTCCACGCACACAGAGACGGGAATCGAACCTGAGCGGGATTCGAACCCGGACCCTGGAGGTGCAAGGCGACAGTGCTAACCACTACACCGCCGTGCCGCCTGTATGCATAGAAGCTGAATGTGTTATTAAATAAAACTGATAAAAATGTATATCTATTCATGCATCTATTCAAGATCGGATCTACAGCGTGATACAGTTCGATACTGACCCCGATACACGTTCCCACACTAACGACCTCTCACCTCCTCGTATTTGCTGTAATCTCTCCACAGCTGCTCGATGTTGATCATGGGATTGACGCAGCCTCTCTGATATACCCGCCGCACAGCCGTGATCCGCTGGTTCTCCGCGTACGAGCCAACAGCCTCACTATAATACAGACCAGAGAGATCAAACCTTTTGTGCTGAACAACAACAAAACAATAATAATAATAATAATAATAAGGAAGCAAAAGTGGTTTCCCTAAAGTGTGGCGTACTTACACTCCTTTGAGAAAGTTAATGTAGTCCACCCAAATCTGCAGAGACACAAAACATGCTAGTATGACATCAGTGATGCAGAATTTTTTTTTTTTTTAATCAACACTCGGCACCTGGAGAGACACTCACCTGGTATGACATGATCTCCATGCCGATTTTGTCCAGGGCAAAATCATACGCCTGCGCCATCTTTTCCCTGATGAACGTACACAGTGATTAGGATCCATATACTGTACATCACTATAGATTGTCAGTAAGCTTTAAAACAAAACAAAAAAACGGCATGTCCTGTGTCCTTTTGCATTCCGTTTTAACATACGGAAAAAGAAATCACATACTTGTAGCTGGGCAGCTTCCCTTTCGTCTCTCGTACGTACGAAAGGTAACATTTCCACAGGTCGATATGTAGAACCTTCATGAGGCATCTCTGAAACAACTAAGCAAGGAAAAAAAAAGAAAAGGAAAATCGGGTCACCTTTAACTCAGGGTTGTCCGGGCATTAAGTGGGTCAAGCACTAAAATCACCCAAATCCTAAGACTATTACTTTTTTTTTTCTATCATCATTTTCAAAAAGTACTACACGGTGCACAAGTCTCGAGTCACCTTTCACCATTTTTTGTTTTTTATATTTTGCTTCCAAACATTTATTGATTTCTTATTAACCCACCCAAAAAAACAACAAATAGCCAGATCAATATACACTTGACACACACACCGAACATTTACACACATTAAGCAATATACAGTAGTGTTAGCGCTGGCTCAATCGGTTAAGGCACTGGGTTCTGATCGGAAGGTTTAGGGTTCAAGCCCCCCAGCACTGGCAAGTTGCCACTGTTAAGTCGTTGAGCAAGGCCTTAACCCTACCCGCTCTGGATATGTGATAAAGTAATGTATCTCTGTGGTAAGTGTGACAAATCAGGACAGAAAAAGGGAAAAATTTGAAAAAAAAAAAAAAGAAGGAAGGTCATGACTTGGGTCTTGATTGTTCAAGTAAATCCCACAAAAGGATCCGACTCATTCAGATCTGTTCCAAAGAAAGAAGATTAGCCACTTCATCTTCAAATCCATCTTCATAGGTTGTACATGAGATGATCATAAAATATTTATGCATTTCTTTACTAGATAAGTGATGAAGTTTAATAAACCGTGTGAATCAGAAGGAAGATCTAGTGATGATTTACAGTTTTTCTTGTATTCTTTTTTATGTAGTCCTGTGGAATAATAGTTCTGTAAGCTTCCTGAAGGACCTCCTGCCTCTCATTTTCTGTCCAGTGCCTGTACCTGACCAGTTTGAGTGGAATGTTTTCGTTTGTTAAGCCACACAGTGACCCATAAACCAGCAAACTTAAGACATGAACCAGTGAGAACCAGGTGCAGATGATGACAGATGATCAGGCCTAGGCGTGGTAGATGATCAGGATGATCAGGCCTGGTGATGACGAGAGGGGAAATGAGGATGCTGCTGAGGTTGTGACATAAACAAGCCAAGTTCATTCAAACCTACTTCATTTCATTTAATATGATGAAGTGAGGGCGGCTCAAGACTTATGCACAGTACTGTATGTTCTGTGGTCTCGTACCCAAACTTTCTCCCCCCCGCTTTTTTCGATCAGACAATTAAATTAATTCTTTAATACATTTGATTACTGTAACATGACTAGACATAACAATTGCTACAATGTCTGTAACTTGTCTGTGTTAATGTTTTAATCATAAACACCTTATAAGCATTGGGATGACACACCGTTTAATACGTTATCTTTCTTTTAGTAACTCCTCATTCACAGTGACATATGACAACTGTAATATTAATATTAATTCGTCTGTCAATCATTCATACCACATATTCTACATGGGGGTCACAGGGGCCTTGCAGCCTATCCCACGGAACCCAAGACACGAGGTACATCATAATATCCACATGAAATGAAAATAATGAAATATTTGAGCATAAAGATAATCGATTGGATGACTTGTCCCTCCCTTTAAAAAAAAAAAAAAGGAAGTAAATCCAGAGGTTAGTGAATGGACAAATGTTTATAGCAGTTATAACTGGAACAAGCTTATCTCACAGAGGTTCCATAAAAGCAAACATCCTTGTAAACCTATGATGTTCGGTAATAAATAAACACTTTTAATCACTGCCAAATGATGGTGTCATAAGACGAATAAAATATAGGGAAATGATTCACTTTTAGCTGGTACCGGCCATGACAAAAACCAGCTCTGGATCGCTTTCTCATAACAGCGCGTCCCAGAACATTTACTTCCCTATTTAAAATTCCCTTTTCAAAAAGTTGTTTGGTTATGACTTGGTTATGAAATGCAAGATAAATTCAAATGTTTGTGCGCCACGTTCGAGACAGACAGATCACCTCCCAATGCCAAAGCATTCAAGTTGTATTAGCAAACAGATTCAGGCTTCTTAAAGGATTTCTTAAAATAGTGTCCCACTTTTGCCTCATTTCGAAATATAATATACAGCATGTGGCGGCAAATAAGGCAAAGGTTACTTTTGTACTCGTTCACTGATTTTTTTTCTCTTATATTCTATTTCTTTAATAATTTCACACCGGTATCAGAGCCCCGCTAAAGTTTCACCATAATGCTCTTATTTTTCTCCAAACCTTGAACTCGTTTGGAGTGTCTATGCAAAATGACATGCTGCTGAGCCACGCCCCTCCAATGAATAGCAGAGTTACAAGCCATAAAAGGAGATGATCTTATATGAGGTCACATTAGGGGAGGGGGGGGAATCAAATTGGTTTGTTACAGCCCTGGCCAATAAAAATATGGAGGGAAAAAAAAAAAAAAAGAACACAAAGCAGGAATGTTTTATTCTCTTAAAATTTTTACTTTTTTTTTTTTTTTACACTAACTTTGGAGAGTCCCATATGACTAAAAAGTGAATTTTGGGTCATAATACAGTGCGGTGAAAAAGCATTTGCCCCCTTCCATTATTTAAAAATTATATATTAAAAAAAATCTCTCACATCTTTGTCACAGTAAAATGATTTAGACCATCAAACTAATTTTAATATTACACAAAGATAACCTGTGCAAATACAAAATGCCATTTTAAATGATTTTTATGAATGTCTGGACATCAGTTCGTGACCTCAAGCTCAAGTGCACATGGGTTATAATTGGCAGGACAATAATCTGAAACACGCCAGCAAGGAAGCTAAAAAAAAAAAATGTTTTCAATTTAAAGTGGCCTAGTCAAATTCCCGACTTAAAACCGATTGAGACGACCTTAAACAGGCCGCACATGCTCGAAAACCTTCAATAGTGCCCGAAATTAAACAATTCTGCAAAGAAGAGTGGGCCAAAATTCCTCCACAGCGATATTAAGGACTGATTGAGACTGATTTATCACAAGCGCTTGATTGCAGTTGGTGCTGCTAACTAAGGATGGCGCAACCAGTTAAACCGTGAGCTCACTGGATCGTCTTTGAGGCTTACCTTTTCAACCTTGTCGTAGTTTTTTGCCTTGATCTGTGGACAGATTTCAAAACCGATGTTATTAAAGCATGATTCTGCTTGAGCGAAAAAAGAAAAAGAATGGTCATATCGTCATCACATACACTCTAGCACACTAACACACACACATTTCCTTTAAGATCAACAATGTGAAATTCATACAAATCCCCATTATCACAACACACAGCCTGTAAAAAAGCTTGCATCGGTTTTGCTAAAAGAATTTCCCCATGTTGTTGAAAGTGAATAAATAAACTGAATATAATGGAGGACTGGTGCCCTGGGATGAGCTTAAACCTCTCGAATAACAGTCCGGCTATTTTGCACGTCTTGAGATGATAAAATGTAATGTCAGGACGCCTTGAGCTCTGGATCATTTATATGGCTATTCTCACAGAAGCAGGGTACTAGTAATTTAAACAGGTAACCCAGTTCCATTTTTCATTCTGCCACAACGTGCAACAGCAATAAAGTGGGAACCGGGACAAGAATGCCACCTGATGTCTGAGAGCAAGGAAGGGCACAAGACAGGACACAAGACAAAAAGGAAGGAGCTTGAATGATTGTCATAATACACCCAGGATGCAATTTTGTACTTTTTCGAAAAAAAAAAATGGTACTTAAAAAATTCAATGGAAACTTAAAGCTTTGTAGTAGCTATACATTTTCTATAAAAATCCTGATTTTGGTACAATCTAAAAGAAGTCATTCCACAGCACTGAGATGTGATGCAATACGGTTCATATCACATTACTAAAGAGCGTATGTCACTTAATCATGGCCAGAATAAGACTTTAAGCTGAAAAAGCAAATGCACACAATTTCATAAGACAAGTACAAAATGGTTTAAAGCTACAAATCAAGAAGAATCTATAATCAGAAAGCAATATATTACTATCCAATTTTTGCATACAAGATAAATGAGGGCTGATCATTTATTTAAAAAAAAAATAAAAATAAAAAAATGTAGGCATGGCCTCAATCTGCACTTTACCTTTTATAGTGTTTTCTATCTAACTAAAAGCATTAGGCTAAAAGATTTCTTCTTGTAGTTTGTCTAAAAGATAATAGCTCCTAAATAAATAATAAACTATTCTTTTTTTTTTTTTTTTAAAGGGAAGGAGACTTATTTAGAGAAATCCAATCCTCTCTTCCACACACAGACACACACATGCAAAGGCAGTCTGTCAGACACAAAATTACAGCCCAATAATTCAACAAATCTTTTTGTTTATCAACCAGTTTTATTAGAAAAGAGAAAAAAAAATCAACTTTGTAATTTGCCAAACATGCATATCCAGGATTAGGAGGGTAAAAACAGACAAGACTAAGAGTCATAAAGATAATATATGCTTCGTTAAATACAAAAAAAGATTGTTTTTCACCACCAAGATGCCATTTATCCTGACACATACTTGTATAAAAAGCATATTTTTATGTACAGTATATGTAGCTGTATAATATTTCAGCAAAGCCGGCACAGGAATTGTAAGAGAGGGCATAAAAATAATTGTGAATTACACAACGTATGCATTAAGGGGAGAATGCATGAGAAAAACATGAAAAAATTAATTACACTGAGTTTAATGTAATGTCTGTTTACTACTTGTGGATGGCGGAATGATGCATGACCACCAAAATATAAAAATAAATTAATTAGGACAGATTTCTATATGCAAGCAAATATGCAAAAAAAAAAATTTAAACATGAAAATGTAATAAATAATTAAATAGGTTTCTTTGAACCTTAAGAAAAATGAGTGAAGCCAGCCCAGGTGATATTCATATTTATGTCAAATTGATGGTGATGAAGTTACAGGAATTATACAATAGAACAGTGTACATTATTTTTAACAGATTAATAATTTAATACAAAGTTGAACTATGATTTAGATGAATTAAAAAATGATGATTGTCTATATGTTAAAATATATTCATATTGTGAAACAAGTCGGAATTTCTGATATGTCCCAATAGTAATCAGTTCTTACTTTTTATTTATCATCAGTCAAAAGTGAGTGCTAGTGGAGCATCTAAAGACAGTCAAATATTACAGTTAATTTTGAACAAACATTAAGGTTGAAATGCACCACTTGATAACGCTATAATTATTATTATTATTATTAATAGGACTATTAACTCAATTAATGATGCAAATCAAACATAAAACTTAAAGCCTGGGGTTACGACTACACTGTTGTTGTGTTTTGTTTTATTAATATCATTATTATTAATATTATTAAACCAGCTAAGCAATGAGTGTATATCCATTCTGTCCATCTGCTGTTTCCATTTAAACTGGAGGACAGCAGGTTCCATAGATGGAGTTTAAAAGACAAAAAAAAAAAAAACTGTAACTTTAACTATTGAGGCTCATCTACTCCATAAATCAGTGTATGAAATCTATAAACACTACATGGCTGAAAGTTTGTGGAAACCTGACCATCACATTTAGGCATTCGGCAGACACTATTATCCAGATCATTTTACAAAAGTACATTGAAGTTTTTTTTCCCCCCTTTTTGTTAATGGGGTTAACATCCACATCTGGGGCCACAAACACAGTGGAAGCCCCGATTACACATTAATATTTCCTTTTAGAGCCCCAAACATGCTCAGGAGGTCCACAGTGTGCCAAGTTTGGAGTGGAAGAGCTCAAATCAAATATCCTGAACAAGAGCCCTGACCTTAACCCCAACCGTTAACAAGGTTAAACTGGAACTCCAACTATCCACCAGGTCTCCCCACCCAACCAAAATGTTATAACAAGACTGAAAAATTACAGGAAAAGCTTCCCAGAAGTAAAGAGTGGAGGTTATTAAAACATTAAGGGGAGAACTAAATCTGGAACAGGATGATTTAAAAAAAAAAAAAAAAAAAAAAAAAAAAACCACATTATGGGCATGACGGTTGTGTGTCCACAAACCTTTGGCCTGGCCAACTACTGTATAAGCCAATTTTTAAAAATCTATATAATTTGTGCCTAATATGAACGCTTTTCTCGAAAGAAACTGTAAACAATGCTCGTTTGTTAGATGCGAGATACTTACCATGCTAGCTCACCCGCCCCACCAAAGCACCAATCATTTACTCCCCAATTTGGTCACATGCAAACATCCAATCATGACAGGCACCACATAACAGGGAGGTAAGGGCTAACATGTGCTTTCTCCAAAACACATGAAACCAGCTACCGTTTTATTCTGTTCATTCTGATAACGAAAGTACAAGACTGTCTAGTGTCACTATGATTGACGGAGCACCCAGAGAGCACGGCCAGTTTAGTTTGCACGTTTAACTTGGAGCCTATGAACTGGAGCCTGACTATCAGAAATAGGACAATCATTTTCTCCTTTGAATTTGAGAAACATTCTGACTGTAAATTGAAGTAAAATAAGAACTTACAGCTAGCAGGTGGCATCAAGCACAAGATTTAAGTCACACACTCACCTCAAAGCAAACTGTTCAGGGTGCATTCTTTTATTAAAAAATATTAAGCAAATATAAATCATGTTCCAACCTCAAACCTCTTCATGTAGTATGACATTGATGAAGTAGTTGTTTTTTTTTTCTTAGTCTTTCTTTTACGAATATTATTTACATTTTAGGCAAGTGAGTGACCATGGATGCTTTTACACTTGTTAAACCAAATCAAGGTAAAACTTAGCCCTTTACTTGGCTTGCTATTTGGTTTGGCTTCAGTATAGGTTTATTTGTCTAGTGATTTTAATAATAGAAAAAAATTAAAAGAAAAGGTTCAGAGAAATTTTACTGCACATAATTGAATGAACTAGAAAGAAGGAACTTACACAAAATAAATATATAAAAGACAGCTAAAGTATATTCTTGTTTGGTGGTCCTCATGGAGCTCACACACCGCTCACAAAAAAAAAAATAATAATAATAAAAGTGACCACCTGGATTTAACTAAGCAAATAAGTTAAGAGACTTCCTTTGGATAATTACTGCAGGTTCAGCAGGCAGCAAGGTATGTAAAACTAACTGATGCAGTAAATAGCTTCTCATTTTTCAAGCAACCATTTCAGAAGACTAATCCTGTGGCCGTGGCAAAGATCTTATTGTGTTTCAGATGGGTCAAGTTATTGGCCTGCATCAAGCAAAGAAAACTAAGGCAATTGCTGAAACTGTTAAACTTGGGTTACGAACTGAGAAACATTACTAAAATCTGGAACAAAAGGATTCACAGCTATGTTAATGGAAAAAACAATTTTTATACGCACACGTTGTGAAGATTGTGTCTTAAGGCAATTGGCAATAAACAGCTGTGTAGCCTTAAGCAAGTTCTTTCTTAGTGAGGCTACTCTGGGGGGGGAAATCTTCCTTTGCTAGGGAGCATAAAGGATAGTGTGGAGCAATGGGGAAAAGGTCATGTGGTCTGATAAGTCCAGATTTACCCTGTTTCAGAGTGGAGAGGTAGATAAAGTGTTGCACCAATCATGCCTAGTGCCTACCGTACCAGCCTGCGGGGGCAGCCTGCGTTACCACTTCTGTTGGTCAGGTTTAGGTTCAGCAATGTTCACAAAAAAAAAAAAAAAAAAAAAAACACTACGTGACCGGAATGTACTGATTTACCAGGTTCACCCCATTTTTTCCTTCCTTGATGACAAAGGCTTATTTCAAGATGACGATGCCAGGATTCATCAGCTCAAATTGTGAAAGAGTGGTTCAGACAGCACATTTTCTCACATGGACTGGTCACCACAGAGTCTAGGCCTTAACCCTATTAAGAATCTTAGGGATGTTATGGAGAAAACTTTACGATGTGGTTCGAGTCTCCAATCAATAAACGTTCTATGCATAAGCGTAACAATGAAAGTGATGCCAAGGCTATACTCTAAGCAAAAGGTGGTCCAACAAATAAGAAGATAAAGTCTTTTGGTTGGGCAGTGTATCTACAGATGGTCCAAAGATAATAATAAAGTGGACGCAAAACACATGGCATGTTGGAATGACAATGTGCAGTTTGGTCAATCTGGAACTAAATTGCTTTCCTGACTAGACTAGAGATTTCCTGACTGAGATTGCATCGCTCAGATGCGACTGCTCCAAGAACCACCCTGGGGAGGAGAACACAAGGGTTCTACTGAGACAGAGTGACCACTGTATGTGAAGGCACCCTTACACAGGGATAAACTGGTAGTTTCGGGTTAAATCTAAAGGACTAGATGAAAAACATGTCTTGGTGGACATGGAGTACAAATGTGTAAATATTTCCTGCAACTTTTTTTCTAAACTTGAAGGTCATGTGCCTCAGAAGTACAATGTGTGGAACTTTATTCGTTTGGGGGTGGGAACTAAGATGAGATGTAACTCTTGCCTAAAGTTAGAATAACATATCCTGTAACTAAAATTGGCCAAAGAACAAAAATGTGTTAATATGCACAGTTCTAACTTTCAGTGTTCACACAGATAATCCACAATGACCTCAAAGAAATGACACAGGAGGCAAGAAATTGACACAACAAGTGAATAAAAGGCTAAAGCACTCTGATACTATTAAAAGAGTTTTAATGCTGTTGCAGATAAAACATGCAACAATATGAACTTAACCTCAGAAAAATTTAAAAAGTAATAATTTTAAAAAAATAAATAATGAGTACAAACCCTCCCTTCCCCAATACCACTGCTTGAGGTGTGTGAAAGTCACATTGTTGATCCGAATATGAAATGAAATTCCTTGCACACACAAATAGGAAGGAGTAAGAAATAGAATATAAACCTCAGCTTCAATGTATAGCTTCCAGAATCTGCCCGAACTCGGGAACTGTGTGATAAGTCTTTCATACGTCTTCCTTGCTTTATCTATAGGTTGGTTCTAAAAGAAGTAAAATGCATTTACATACATTAAAGGAAAATCATGTTTATTTAAAGCAGAGTCGGATCGGCAAACCCGCCCCATCATCCCAGTTTCAACTCCCCGATTAAGTCACCCCGGGTAAAAAGGAAATGCAACCCTGTATCACTAAACCTGTGCTTCTCGAATCAGTATGCTCCATGCGTCCAGGTCATACGGGTTTTCTTCCAACTTCTTCTCTGCCTTCTTGACCTTTTCGGGAATATACTCCGTAGCCTGAAGTGGAAACAAACATATCAAATGAAACCAACACATTAACCTTTTGCTAGAACATGTGCATACATTACATATAAAGATCAATTTGGAGATGAAAACCCATCATACAGAGTGGTCTTTGGTGAACTACACAGAAACATTCCATATGCATCAGCATCATGCGGTACTGCCAGACTGATACAGGTGCAAGAGTGAACAGCTTGGCTCTCTCATTAGTCAAAGCAAATACACTGCACCAGTTTAAACAACAATAGAGGAACAACTGAAATCTTGCCAGGCTAGAAGTTCCCAAATCTTATCCTGGAGAACACTCAATCTTTGCTCTGATTGACTTCCGGGATTTCATGAGGCGTGTTAGAGCAAAGAAACACCAAAAGGTGCTTTCATAACTGTTGTGTTTAGTGTATGGCTACATTCAGTCTGATTCAGTTCGCCCCTTGGTTTGAACACAGCAATGCATAATTAAATACGCTGGTGCCAAACCATATTAAAAATACGGTCAGGAATTTGTTCGGGTTGTTTTTATCCCTCTTCGTCATTCTACAAAAGTAAACTCAAGTGAGATGCCAAAGGACTGGTCTAGGGAATCATTTGAACTGAAATGTTCCACTTTACATGTTATAGCATGTCCATGTTGTAGCTAGAAAATCCTTTGTCTCTGGGTAATGTTAACGTAACGATTAGGAACAGATTTGGAAAACGAAAGCAATAATCAGCTCAAAGACAATTATAATGGGACAGTAAATATGTAGTCCTTGAGGCTGAGCTAAGAGAGGAGTACACCAACACTGGTTGATGACCAAGGGTCCAAATTGGCACAAATGGGGGGTGAAGACTTATGCACTACTTCACTTATATGCTCGTGTTTGCAAATGCCTTCAACATTAAGAGTCATCCCATTTTCAAAAATCACAAAAATTTGTGGGCGCCAATACTTATGCACGGCAACACTGCAGATGTAGATGATTTTAGTAGTTGCGCAGCTACGGAACTGCGCAGGCGCAAAGGCAACACGCTAATAAGCTAAACGACAATTAATGGCCACACTTCTGATAGTGACGTTTTTGAGCTTGATTATTTATTCTCAAATAAGCTTTTAAGCAACATTAGCACATTAGCATGCTAGCTAGGTTAGCAATAGCTAATAATAATAATGGTCGATTAAAATACTACTACTACTACTACTACTAATAATAATAATAATAATAGCACGAGTTTCTGCAATTTAGCTTAGGGTATATATATTTTTTTATATATATCTTTGGCTAGAGATTGACGCTTTAACGATAACCAACAGTTTGTCCCAGCAGACACTCCGCCCTGCTGAATCCCTGCAGCTTATTATAACCTAAACATTTCACTAGACGAACACGTCTACATTTTACAAAGACAGTAACTACTATTTTTATCCAACACAGCGCGCAGTCTTAAACTGCCCTGATTAATAGTTATCACGTCTGATTTATCCGGAGTCTAACTCGAACCCAAACAAGGCCGCGAAACATCAATGAATTACAACACTGGTTGAAAACAATATAACTAAAGAAATGCTTGTTTTTACCTGATCTGGAGCGACTTCTGCAGACATCATCAAACTGCAAACACGCAACTATTTCACTAAAATCTCCAAACGCACCTAAGAACACATTAATAACATAACACAAGGCTCTACTTCAGCATGGCCTCGAGCTTTCTTTATGCAGTTCAGAAAATGGCGAGTTTACTTCGGCTACTTCCGGTGACACCGGAAATGTATCATTGCAAAAAAAAAAAAAAAGAGCTGCGGGTTTAGTCTTCTGTATTGATGTTAAATTCCACCCTGGCTTCAAAATATACGTTCGATATCAGAGAATTTAAAATAATGACTATATTATAAAAAAAATAAAGAGTGGACTAAAATTATGTTTTTTTACGCGAACCCCCGTCCAATCAGAAACATGTTTGTAAGCGCGAGGCGAGTTCAATCAACCAATCAGACACCAACTTTTTTCTTCTTTTTTTATTCAGGCGGGATGAAGAAAAAAAAAAAAAAGGATTATTATTATACTAATTTGCTGAAAATAATACCATACAAAGCAAACAACACACAATCCAAACAACATAGCCAGGGAGAAAAAGGTTACAGAAAGTGCAGCTGGTGTCTATATGCTTTTAAGTCTTAAAAATTTACAGGATAAATATTTATATAATAATTTAAATAGGATTTCTTTCATATTGTTAATTATATTATAATATATTTTTATATGGTATAAATTGGTGGGTCATTGGTAGGTTTCTTGCCCGCATATTTCCACATCAAATGAAGATACTACCTCAAAATGTTGATAAATCTGCCTACAGTTACATTCATTGAGGAAAGCAGGTGACACACACACACACACACACACCACAAACACTGGCGGCAGGCTTAACGGAATTTCTGTTTCTGTTTCCATCCAAGAACCTCTGTATTCCAACTAGGGACCGTGGAGGCCAATGGTGACCATTGTATTTATTCCCATTTTATGATCGTGGTAGGACCTCCGGTCAACATTCACATGCAGAGTCACACACTATGGGCTATTTGGGAAGGCCAATTAGCCTAATCTGAATATCTTTGGACTGTGGAAGGAAACTGGAGTACCCAGGGAGAACACAGAGCGAGCACAGGGGAGAATATTCAAACTCTACTTTGTTTATTAATTTGTATCAAATCACTAAAGATAAAGGGAAAAAATATTAGAAAAGCTTACCATTTACTTATAAGAAACTAGAGGTTTACACACGGCTTCACCTGTTGTGCTGATCCTGCTGCTTGCGTGCTAGCTATCTGCAGATAGAGTGTCAATTTGCTGCCGCTCCTTATGCTGTGCCACTGATTTTGGCAGCACTTACTCACGCCTGTGGTACGCACTATGGGCGTTTCATGGTCTGATCCAGGGTTTCAGTCGCTCGACATATGTGCCGTCGCTATAGACACTCTGCAGGCTGATCCGGGAGTTCAGTAGCTATGAGCTCGGCTGATGTGCACGTTTTCGCCACAATTACATTCAGTGAGGAACAACTGTGACATGCTCACATAATTATGACATAAGAGTAGCCTAATGTAGTGAGGAACTACTACTTTAGTGAGGAACACCTGTGACATGCAGAAGAACCCTTCTGATGCCTGCATGCTACCATCACCTGGGAAAGGAATGTGTACTCAATTTGCTGCCGCTCCTCATGTTGCTCTAATGTTTCGGCAGCCCTTACTTCTGCCTGCCGTATGAGCTGTCGCTCCACAGTCTGATCCAGGGTTTTAGTAGCCTGTGCAAAGTGAGGCATGGAACCTGTCTTTGTTGCACTGGTCGGCCCTGATTATCACCTGTGACACGCCCACGGTATGACAAAAAAAATTAGAATGTTGTAAAAGGTGATGATGATGCTACCTACTGTTATGTCAGTGAGGAATCCGATGATGCTTGGGTCAGAAACATCAACGAACATCGCCCACCGGCCATAAAAACAAACAAACAAATAAACAAAACTACATTTTGGTTTTATATTACTATTTTAAAAGATCTATGCAGTGCATTAAAGTATGTATTTTATTTTAAGCAATTGTATTATAATTTTAGTTATAAAAAGCTAATCTTTTAAAAGATGTACTATACAGCACTTTTTGTCATTTATTTCAAGCGATTTTATTATTTCCCCTGTTTTGTTATGTAGTATTTTTGCAGTTGTCTTTTTTATCTTCTTGCTGTTAGTTGTAATGTCATATATGATTTTGAAAAAGGGCCTGTTAATAAAAGTACTCCTAGCAGCTAGCAGCCCCTCAACCTGCACGCTTATTGTCAAGATGAGTTTTGTGACTTTGAAGGGATTTGAGGCGGTAAAACGTCAATGTTTCTTTATAATCCCGCAGGTGGCGCACTCTGAACTATTCACACAATTTCATGGCGTGTGGTAGGAGTGAATATAATATTTGCCAAGTTTGTTTAAAAATAATAATGTTGGGGGACAGAGATACACACAGCTCAGTAAAAAAATTTTTTTAAGTTGAAGCTCTTGTATTTGAAGTTATTTTGTATTGTTTAAATGTAAATGTAAATGTATTGCTTGGGTTTTTAGGTGAGAAAATTAATGCTATAAGGAACAGGCTACATTTAATTAATTTCACATTTTAAAAAATGTTTTAAAATAACAAAACAGGATTGGGGTATTTATAAAATCGTGATACTTATATAATCGTAATTTTTACTGAATCAGTATTGAGATATCGCGATAATCTCGTGTCGGAAGGTGACTGCTGATTCCCATCACTAGCAGATATAAATATATGGTTCAAGTCTAATTCTGTTCTTTTGTTCATTTTGTGCTAGATATAATATATAACGTATATAAAAAATAATATAAATATATATGTATTTTATAAAAAAAAAATTAAAGATTTTATTTTAATACTACAGTTTTAATAATATTATATTTTAGTCAGGCGCTGCTCCGGACACCCTCGCGACCAAATTTGTTACCCAGAATTCCTTTCGGCCGCCCTTTTCCGCCATCTTTATTGCCGTATCCAGCAGGTAACACCATCACGGGTTTTTAAAATATACTTTTTAACACTTTATAAAGCAATATCAAGAGCGATATTTATGTCAGACTTTAGTTAAATGTCTATTTTATATAGTTTAGTAGTTTTTGTTTTGTATAGAGACAAGATGGCGGAGATTTGGTGCTGATTGTTTGAATGAGGGCTCACAGTGGCAGGTTACTCAGCGACTCGTAGTGCGGATAGAGCAAATAAAATGTATTTAATGAAGGAAAGTTATTTGTGTTGGGTTAGTCTGTGTTAATGTTTTGCGTGGTGAAAGAGTTATAACGCCGGGTACTTAATATGTGCAAGTGTGTGCAATAGATATGTGTTTATTGGGGCTGCTAATGACAACCTGGTGTTCAGCAGAGCCTGTACAACCTACTAACTACACTGGAACTTCTGTGTGTTTTTTCTCCTCTTCAGGTTTCTTTGAGAGGGTCAAAATGCCTGGAAGGTAAAAACATATATTTTTTTCTCTCTGTTTGTGTTGTGATCTCTTAGGAAAATCTTTTTTTCCCCTTATTGAACTGAACTGGTATTTCTCATTTATGTCTATTTCTGGGGGGAGAAGTAAAGTAGGTCTAACATTTAAAAAATCCACACATACCATTTTACTGAAACACATCCTGCCCACTTAGTTATATTTTTATGGAGGAAACAAAAAAAAAAAAAAGAAATTAACATTGTGTTTTCATGAACTACACCTTTACAATAGAAAATGTATTAAACATCAGTCTTTATCAGCACCTCATCAGTTTCTGATTTTTAGCCCCAAAAAAAGCGCACATAGTTTGTCGGCTGTGTTTGTTGAGGACCAGATGCCCCGTTTGAGCTGTTTTATCAGTTGCTGAAGGTTATCCTTGTACATCAACCTAATAAAGATGGTAATCAAATTAAGATTATTAATTCATAGTTTGACATAAAAGTTGATGCTGACTACTGTTACATTTGTCAAGGAACGCCTGTGACAGCTCGCTCACAAACGTTGGTGGCAGACCAGACAATGTTTTTAGAGAGAGATAGATATAGATTATTGCACTACTGTAAAATCCCTACGCTCCCAGTGACCAGAGCAAAAGGCGCATGAATTCATATTTGCTCGTTCTCATTTTATTTGCATGACCACATGTCGGATATATATCCGATTTAGGACTGCATATGAAGGTAACTCGTATGTTAGATTTGTGTGTTCAGACAATCCTAAAAATCACTTGTCATATTGTGATGAGGTTCGCCTTAATGAAACCATCAAATTCTTCATTTGTTCTCTAGAAATAGAAGTTAAAGTGCATTTTTGGCAGGAAAGGTTTTTGACAGTTCAGAGAGATTCCCAGATCATCACACAATGCTAATGAAACATGTTTGTTTGCACACCTTTCCTGTATCACTTCATGTCCTAGGTTGTGGTGCAAGGCAATCTTTGCTGGATACAAGCGTGGCTTGAGGAACCAACGTGAGCATACAGCACTGCTTAAAGTAGAGGGAGTCTACACCCGTGATGAAGTGGACTTTTACCTGGGAAAACGATGCGCTTATGTCTACAAGGCGAAAAAGTAAGTGTGCATGGTTTGCGTCCTGGTTATATGAAGCCACTGTGGAAGTTTTTATTTTTTATTTTTATTTATATAAAAAAGGGGTGAGGGTTGGACTTTGACCTAAAATCAGACCTGACTCCATATTCAAGTAAATCTGCCTTTATCTGAATGTAGATATTGCTTTAATATATAACTGTAGTTCACACTGGACTGACTCCGTGTCAAGCAGGTTTGAAAACATTGCATGCAGTACCAGTAGTGATGCGCGGGTCGGGGAGGGTAAAGAAATTGTCACTTTATTTGCGGGGCGGGTCATTAAAAACAAAATTAAATTAAAAAATCACAGTAATACTGGATCTTTCTGTTTATTCATTTGTAAATTTGTATCCATTTTTTTTCCCCTCCTAAATTATTAAATAAATCACATGGCGTTCGTTAATTAAGTAGCAACATCATCAATTAGTTATTTTAAGACATGAAGGCCAACTTTTCTGGAACATTTCATGTAAGAACATTTTCAAGTGCATTGGCAAAACCTATCAAGCCCCATGATGAAACTGACTCTCATGAAGACCATCCCAGGAAAGCAAGACCAAAACTTAACTCTGGTGCGGAGGAGACATTTATTTAGAGTTACCAGCCTCAGAAATCACCAATTAACAAACAGCACTTCAGATTAGAGCCGTTATGAAGGATTTTCAGATCATAGATAGCAGGCACACACCTGTATGTTGTGAAGCCTAAGGTGGCAAAAATGCATCAAGTGCATAGGATGTAAGTGCAGATTCTTAACCACTGCATTAATTTTATGTTTTAAATTTTGTTGTCCAGGAGAAATTGTCTGGCTACCCTTTTTGTGGTTTGTGTCCATGCTTTTTAACAGTTATCTTGAAAGTTATACCGAACCGTTTTGTTTTGGGGAAAAAACTTGATCGTGCCTGCCATTCCTATGAGGAATCAGAACCATGATACAAGTTTAATCTAAACATAATCAACTTTCTCGACTTTGTCTATTAGAAAAACCTTGCCTGGTCTTTATCCAAACACCTGTCCAGTTTTGCCCAGTATGGCTTCACATCCCAGTTTTTGGATGTAGGCACGGGAACCTAATGCAGTCTGCTACTGTTGTGTAGTACATCAGCTTTTAGTTTTGGCAAGTTGAGTTCTGAGATACTTTCCTGCCCAAGGCAGTTGTAAGGGATGGTTAGACGCTCCAACTCGAACCAGTCTGGCCATTCTTCTTCGACCTTTTTGAAAAAGAGCTGAGATTTGTTAATTCTGTGTAAACTGTTAAGACTGACGCTAAACTGCATTTTATTGAGTCCCAGGACCTGTCTATCCTATTAATCATCGTTATCATGTGACATTTGATCTAATGTGCTCTTTTTATGCTTTGCTTTTAGAACTACAGTGACCCCAGGTGGGAAGCCCAATAAGACCCGTGTTATCTGGGGTAAAGTCACACGTGCTCATGGAAACAGCGGCATGGTCCGTGCCAAGTTCACAAGCAACCTGCCACCCAAAGCCATTGGCCACAGGATACGCGTGGTAAGACCACCTGCTTTATATTGCCTTTTGTTGCTCACTTGCTCATACATACCGTTCTGTTAAATTAAAGGTCACTGAGGTGGTTTAATCTCTGTACATTTCAAATAAACTCTTTTACTGTGATTGTGATGGAAGAGATGGAAGCAGTTCTTAGAGAAAAATTACTCATTCTTCATTCACAAAAAAGAAAAGTAAAAAAAAAAAAACAGCACAGACCAAATTAAGAAAATATAAATTTAAATTGAATTAAAAATTTTGCATACTCAGTTCCTGATATATATTGACAATTTCCATTGTAACAGTACATCAGGTAAATATCCAACAAATCAAATGAAACGAAGAAAAACAATTATTTCAGTTATTCAGGGCCGGCAGGGAAGCCCAGTGAAAATTTTCTCAAACAAATAAACTAAATCTTTTTTTGGAAGTTTCTATAGTAAATATTCGTCAGACATTGAAATCAGTGGCTGAAGAACCAACCCATAGAAGACCCACCCAGACCAAACACAGATTGTTTAATATAGCATAATATTTTTCAATCCAACAAGCAAAAACCATCAGTCACTCTTGATGCAAAAAGAAAAAGTCTTCAAGGTCAATAGGAAAATCCTATTATCTACATTAGAGTGGTTTGTCTTTGGGGAGTCATTCATTTACTGGATTTCAAAATTCTATACACATCACCTTCGGTCACCATCATGATGGCCTAACACTACACCAGGGGGATTGGACAAGGATGCCCACTTTGGGGATCCTTTGGCATCAATTCCTGCTGTTCCACATGTTGTCATTGGTGGGGGTAAACTGTGGAGAGATCCACATCAGCCTTAGCTAATAAGTAGTTGTTGATGATGATAATCTACACTTATCCCACTATTATTCTTGACATCAGACACGTTATCACAATAGCTAGGTGCCAGTTCAATTTGTCATTATTTTATAAACTTCCTGATTTAATATTAAATTTGAGCTTGCTACAATTTTAAACTTTAAACAATCTGTGATCGGCCATCACAGATTGGCCGTAACAAAGCATAATAGAGTATAATATATACAACATACCATAACACAGCATCCGTGTGTGCTTTGAGCTTGTTTCTCTGCAGTGAGATGGTCCCATCTAGAAGTAATAGGGGACAAAGTGTATTCCTCATGTCCAGTCCGCTCTGCAAGTTCACTTTCGTTGCGGTTGTTGGAAATGGAAGCCGGATTTTTATTGCTTTTGTTGCGATTTCGGATATATTTCGCCTTGATTTTAAATCAGAACGTCAGCAGAGTTGAAGTTGCTTTAAACACACTTTGGAGCATGTGAATCACATGTTGCGATGTGCAGATGGAAGTCAGTGGGAGACAATCTGATCTTTTTTTTAATTTTTTTTTTAAATAAAACATTCCAAAGACTCAGTAGAACGGAAATAAAACCAAATATCTGTTTTTGATTCTTTCTGTGCGGCCTGGTTCTGGTCTGTGGCCCGGTGGTTGGGGACAACATGTTTAGAGCACACCACCTGTAGGATTATAGAGAGAGCGAAACGATTCTGAAGCAGGTTGAGTGACTCATGAATTGCCACACATCGCTGAATCGAGTTTTCTCACCATCACTTCAATCGAAAGTTTTTTTTGGTTTTCTTTTTGGTGGTTTTTTATTTATTTATTTTTTTAACAAAATAAATATCCCAAATCTTCACAGAGCATTGTTACTCCTAGTTTGGAAAAAATTGATTCGGTAAGGAGGTGCTGCATCACAGAAGAAAGATGATGAAATGTTAGCATGTTAAATAAATTATGGTCTAAAGTTTTGTTTAAGGTTGTGTCTGCCTAATGAGTTCAGCTACAATCAGATTATTTTATTTTATATTTTAATTGCCTCTACACACAAACAGCAGAATCAAGAAGGGTTATAACTTTTGAACCTATGACTATGAAAACTGACCTATGGCCATATATGGTTTACTTCTTTTATGCTCTTGGTTTATATAAAGGCTTCTGAGGGTAATCACTTACATCAGGATATTTTACAAAATACGATTACAAGAAAAATGTTTTGTAGGGCTTTCGTATACAGCAACTTTTCTGTGAGCTGTAGTTTAGTAAATGTATATGATTCTAACTTGTATAATTTATATGCATCATTTAAATATTTTGCACTTATGTGCAATTATATACTTTGGTTGTTGAGCATAATACTAACTTGGCCTTTTTTTCTGTTTCAGATGCTGTACCCCTCCCGTGTCTGATGGACATCCCAAAATATTTGTTAATTATAATTATACTTAAAGTTCATTAAATGTAATTATAATTGGTAATTAGTGTTCTGTCTTTTCTGTTAAAGTCTATTAAAACTGCATTGATCCGAGGTGGGCAGGTGTCTTGTTACAGTAAAGCCGTGGTTCTCAAAGTGTGGGGCGCAATGAACGGGAGGAAATTAGTGGAAAATAATAGGAAAGTACCTATTCTAATTCATGCTTTTCTTTGACAATGAAGAGTGTACTCTCAAAACTAAACAACCACACACAAATTATAATAGAAATTTATATTTTATCGGGCAGTACTAGTCTGGCATTTCTAGTTTCCAGTGTGGCAACAAAGTTGCTTTTTGATCCTTCGGGTGCTGAACAAAAGGGAAGATCCCTAAATCAGTGTTGCGCTGTAGAGAATAAAGATGTTTAAGCTTTCAAACGTTTAATTTAGGTGCTTAATCGAGAAAAAAGGCGGATATAGCTTAAAGACAATGCAAAGAGGAAATGTATGTATCTTATTTGCGGGTTTATTTATGCAGCTATTGAAGATAGATGCGAATATGTGAATATAAAACTAACTTTACCGCGGTCACAAACCGGGTCAGTAGCGAACCATACGTAGTGCGCATAATAACGTCAATGGATACATTTGTTACATGGACCACAAAAAAGCAGGCGATTCAGCACGATCAGCCTAATCAACCAAAAAGCCAGCCG
>JAQQZT010000038.1:23259526-23271575 GCA_030068275.1 Clarias platycephalus | reverse complement strand
CGAGACGACTCGTTCTTCTGAGTCACGTTAAAGATTCATTCAAAAAGAACGAATCGTTCATGAACGACCCATCACTAGTATGTGCAAGTGACAAAATAAATGCAGTAAATAACATTTGAATTCTACAAATGATCCAAATGAGCCACTTCTAATGTACAGTACAATTTTACACCGTGTAGTGATTTGAGTGACAGGCAGATTCAACAAGTATCGATACATGTGCATTACATTTGAGCTAATTGCAAAATTGTGTTCATTTTATTTTTGGCCAAATTGTTGATGGTATATTAAACCGAACTCAAATTCATGAACCTTTGTCTGAAAAGTGTTTGTGACTAAGCATACAGTTTTTGCCATGTGAGCTGTTTCCTAAGAAGAACCAGGTCATGTTCTTACGTGCTTTTAACATATGACCGGTCACTTGCTTACAGACGCTTGTTCACTTCCTTTTTCTTTATTTGCTTTGTTCAGTTAGTGCAATGATACTCTTTTCTGAAGCAGAAGGAAAAAAATGCTGACTCACTCCTCCCTGTTTTTGTGTGTGTCAGGATGGTCTGGAGACAGCAGGCCGGGCCGAAGGCGGGTTCCCGCTGGACGGAGGCAGCATCGCTCACGCTAAAGAACTGGACGAGGAGGGAGGCCGAAGCAAGTACCACCACAGCGTCGGTGTCCTTAAGCCCTTCCGCTCCACCAGCAAGTAAGCCCCGCGAGTGTCACTATTAGGAAGGTCAACCTGCAACTCATTACCCAAGAACCCAACGGTTTTCTCATTTTTGCTGCTACGTGCATGAATATCATTTTTGCATTGCAGCACAGCGCTGTTAAATTCTCACTTGGAAGATGTTCATTAATCGACTGATTAACAGCTGGCTGTAAGGCATGATTTCTATTAATGGGTTTGTTCTAATATGTTATTGTTTCTATAGTAACACAGGGAGATTTCCCATTAATTCATTTCAAACTCTTCAGTTCTTAATATTGTTTAATAGGGATCGGAATCATCAATCACCTCCCGACACAGTATTATCACCTACTGTAGGTGCCGATTCCATTAAAATTGCAATTCACAAAGTATCACCATCTTATAAATATTCTGATTCGATATTAATTTTCCCTGATTTTGTTACAATTTTAAATCTTTATATATAGCTCATTCTTTAACATTAGTTTTCTCACTTAATAACCAACTGCAGCATTTAAACTATACAAACTAACGTTGAACATTTAACTTGTTAAACTTAATTAAATTGAGCAAAAAAGCTACATTTTTACTGAGCAGCACGTATCTCAGTCATTCGCCATAATTATTCTTTCTAAACAAACTTAGCAAATAATTCACCCCACAATGAAAATTTGTAAATAGTTCAGAGTGTACCACCTGTAGGATTTATAAAGAAACAGTGACATTTTACTGCCTTAATTGGCTTCAAAGTCTCAAAACTCTACTTGATAATGACCGTGCAGGTTGAGTTGCTGAGAGCACACGGGCACATGCGGTTTCTAGTGCGAGCACGCGGGGCTTCTAATGCACACAAGGCTAATTAATGCTAACGGTGTTTTGAGACTAATTCACGCACAGAGTTTAGAGAAAAAGGTAGATCAGAGGCTTTTAACACACGATTTTTCATAATGTAACGCCATAAAAAACCACCACTCAGAATCTTCTGCGCCTGGTAACGGAATAATTTATATCTGGTCGGCTGATCGGCCGATCACTGGTGAGGGCCAGTCAAACTGAAACCCAGCCGAGGCCTCCGAGTGGCGCAGTGGTAAAGTGCTCGCCCTATCATCCGGAGATCGCTGGGTCGGTTCCCGGGTCGAGCTGATTGGCCACATTAATTGTGGCTCTACAGCCACTCAGGGGCATCTGTGAGCTTGAAGGAGCGGATAGCGCTGTCCTCCGAGTGTGTTACGCCATCCTCAACGGTGCGTGAGCGAGCAGCTCGAAAAGATGCGGTCGGCTGGCGTCACGTAGTTCGGAGGAAACACGTGATAGTCTTCGGCCCTCCTGACTGAGTGGTAGTAGTAGCCTTAATGTGGGAGCCCCCTAGTGACGGGGAGGAATTGGACACGACTAAATTAGGGAGAAAATCGGGAAAGAAAAAAAAAAACTGAAACCCAGCCGACTCTGATTAGCCATCACTTCTTCTCTATTATAAACGTTAAAATATATATATTTTTTTTATCGAATTTGGAGTCAGTGTGTATGTGAATCGCCACACTAAAGAATCAAGATTCAAAATTTCCCCCCCATCTCTAATACAGTATATATTATAACTTGAATAGAGAAAAAATTGAGGAAACAGTTAAAAGGAACTCACTTGTTTCATGGGCATTAAATATCTTCCCAATCTGTGTTCTAGACATGAGCACCCCGTGGACAATGCCGGCCTCTTCTCCTTTATGACTTTCAGCTGGCTCACACCGCTGGCCAAAATGGGCCATGCGAAGGGCCAGCTCCTGCTGGAGGACATTTGGGCTGTATCACGATGGGAGAACTGTGAGACCAACAGCAAACGGTCAGTATAAATCCCTGTGAATCTTAACTCTGTATACATTAGGCTAACTCTTGATCAGAGTTTCTTAGTCTTGAAGCAATGAGGCACATCATGATATTAATGTGTCTAGACAGCTTTGCATACATCAGAGTTTAACTGGGTTCCCAGTGGGACAGAATTATGAAATGTTGTTTCTGCTGTCTCTATAATGGCGTGAAGCTTGGGCATTGGGACTAATGCTATTGATAAAACACCACAATGAGGAAAGGACTGGAGAAGGGTAGTTCTCTGAAGAACTGGTTGAAAAGACCTGGGTGAGGAATAAACCCATTGGTGTTGCTAGACATAAAGCGCGACAGGCCCCTCGTTACTCGACCCACACATAATTTTATGTATTAATATTTTTCTCCATTGCATTTAGAATAGGGACCAAAAGTGCGATCTTTGATATGCAACTTTAATCATGACCTGGTTGTTGGTTAAACATTGGTTTGAGCTGCCAGGCAGGATATAGGAAGGCATATAATCACTTTTTAGATCTGCAGAAAAGCATCTCATTATGAAGAAAACGTTAAACCTTTAGGTGGAGTGGCTACAACAGCAGAAGACCACACAGGCTTCTCCGCTGTCAGCAAAAAAAAAAAGAAATCTGAGGTGTTCATGGGCACTGGCTCACCCAGTCTAGACTGTTAACGATCACCGATCCTTTTTTCAGTCTTAAACTCTTCAGTTTCTGTGATGTGCCTGTGATTGCCTCAGTTTTCTGTTCTTGCCTGTCAGGAGTAGAACCTAATTTGCTCTTCTGCTATTGTAGCCCATCATCTCCAAAGGTTTGATTGAAGGTTTCATATGTCCTGAGATGCTCTTCTGCTCAGCACAGTTGTAATGAGTGTTTATTTGAAGTATTGTACTATATCCTTCCTGGAAGCTCAGAACAATTTGGCAAGTTGCCTCATCCTAATGAGAAGCCTTGAAGAGAGAAACCAACTGGCTATTCTAGGATTTGTATCTTTGCCATTCACTGCAAGGGCATCTCATCAGTCATTAATGTAAATCAGTATCCTGCCAGGTAAAAGCAAAGTTCTTCATCTGCCCATGTTTCTGATGGTGAAATTCTTCTTTCTGTGTAAAGGAACTTTTTTGGCAGTTCTTGGGAGAAGATTGCACTCAGGCATGCTGTGGTTTGGCTTGGGGAGATGTTGAGACACATCTTTAGGGCGTGGAATGCTGCATCTGCAGTCTGGTTTAATCTTACCCACCCTATCTGGTCAGGTCTGAACATAGGGAATGCTACAGAGAAGAATTCGTGCACCAGACAAGTTTTTCAAAGCCAGCCAACTTCCAAAAAGCATGTGCGTGTTTATTGGTGGTGAGCCAAGTGTATTCCCAGATAGCCTCAACTTCTTTTTAAATTCCTTGCGAGTTTAGCAAGCTGTGGTTAATGCAATAGCCCAACAACTGTGTCTGGGTCAGTCCCAGATAAGATTCTCATGGTGTGAGAATCTGTCTGTGAGCCAAGGCCAGTGGAGCACCTGTAGGACCTTTTGTGAGGTAACAAAGGTGTTTATTCCATTTTTGGGATTGAATGACGATTCAAGTTATCCAAGTGTACTTCTGCAAAGTGATAGGGGCTCCACAACAATGTTCAACATTCTTTAGATAGGGGAAAACTCAGTGTGTTAAGAATACAGGTGAACTGGCCTCTCCTCTGGCAGTCAATTCTCGATTTTTGGTAAAGGGTAACTTTCAAAAACTGATAAGTATTTTGAGAGGTGAAAGTCATAACCGAGCCTCAAACTGCTGGCACCTTGACAGTGAGCCTGGTCCTGAGCCTAAAAGTTTCTTTGATAACGCCAGCTTGCGGGATTTGGGCCACTTCCTCTTCTATAGCTTGCTGGCGTTCTCTGGGGGCTCTATAAGGGCATTCGCGCAATATCATGCCCGGTGGTATTTTGATGGTTTGTTACAGCAGCAGTTGTGTAATGCCAATGTTGGAGCACAGCATCTCCCTGTTTTCATCATCAGTTATGATGATGGCTGACTTTGGAAGGGGTCCCACCAGGTCCGTCAAGGTCTGTATACTTGATGAGATGAGCAGGGTAGTGCAGGCCTATGGGGCGATGTTTCCTGATCCTCTCCACAGTGTCGGATTGAACTTTCCAGATGTCCACATGAATGCAGAAGATCGGAAGGCTTTCGGCCAGCTCCTGGGAAACACCAGACACCCCTGCAAATTTGCAAAGCCCTTGAAAGTCATCGAAGGTCTTATGGTGAACACAAATGGTTAAAGAAGAGCCATAGCCTGTAAGGACGTTGGCCGTTTAGACCGACTGTGTGACTTTGTGCGTTTGCAGGCTGGCAGGACTTTGGGAGAAGGAGCTGAAAGAGCGAGGGGACGAAGCCTCGCTCCATCGTGCTGTCTGGCTGTTCTGTCGTACCCGATTACTGCTGTCTATCCTGTGCCTCATGTTTACTCAGCTCGCAGGCTTCTGTGGCCCAGTAAGTAACACCATCTCAGCTCCTGCCTCTCCTTTTCTCTCTTTCTTCTCTCTCTCTCTCTCTCTCTCTCTCCCTTCCCTATCTCTCGCTCTCTTTTTGCTGTCTATCACTCTCTCTTTCTATATATCATTAGCTCTGGGGTTGACCGAAGCCTGCCCCTTCTGGTCAAACACAAAGGTGAGTGTTTTCACGGGGCATGGAAAGTGAATAGGATGATAGGACTGTGTCATAAGATTTACCCGAGCTGTTACCATTATTGTGTTTAAGTGTGGTTGCCAAAATACAATTATGATAATGGGTTCATTTATATGTAGTGCTATTTATTTAGTGCTTTTAAGTGCTATGTCAAAACCAACATGTGGGATTGTTATATGATATATACTTTTGGGATTAGCTTGAAAATGAAATAGATTTTTTCAGACTTTTATTTCGTTTCATTTATTTCCTTTATTTTCTATCTATTTTTTCCTTTCGAAACTGGCAAGTAAATGTTTCCTTCTTCTTCTTCTTTTTTTTTTTTTTTTAACCATGTCTGATTCTGAAGTTTTTTTAGTTCCATCACAGGTTTCTTTCTTTGTAGGATTTTAAAGACAAAAAAAAAAAAACGAAAACAAATCATACTTACATTGTTCCCCCTGGCCAAAAGAGTTTCTTGCACTTCTTGGAATACGTATTATGACTTTATATTGCATTCCTGGAAAGGTTTCCACTTTTCTTTCCCTCTAGATATGTTTCATGTTGTTAAGGAGAGCTTACTCACTTCAAGGGCAATTCCGTTTTATTTTACTTCTGGGTTCTTCACAGCACTTGCTGGGGCATTGGTGAGTACATCAGATGTTTAGGTCGACCTTTGGTATATCTCAGAAATGCTCATTTGCTGAGATGGCCTAAGACGTATTTAGAACTGTGTTGATGTTTAGTGCGTTAAAATGAAAATGGAATGTACAAAGCTTTCCCCTTAATACAATGCGATCAGCCACCTGAGACATTGATTGATTGCTTTCTTCTTGTGATTTTTTTTCTCAATGTTCATTCTTTAAGATCATTTAAGTCCATCTTACCTAAAATATGTCCTTAAGTGTTCCTACATTGAAATATTTTATGCCTTCCTTAAAGTCGTCAGTGTTTGTTTTTAAAAAAAAAAAGAGAATTACTACATTTACGTATTACATTTTTTCCCCCTTTATATAGTGTCTACAGGATTTACAACTCATTTTTAAGCCCACATTTATACAGTAAGGTATATATAATATGAGGTCATGTCAGATTTGACTGTAACACTAACTTTATTCTAAAGATATTTCCAAACTACCTTGTAAGTGTTATGGAGTGCCCAGAACTGAAACAAATGAATTCTGCTTTGAAGTCTGACTAACCAATGAGACATTTTGAATTTTAAGAAAGCTGCATCATTATCCACTACTGCTTTTTGTGTCACAAATTCGGATTGTTACGGCATTGATGCAAAAGCACTAGTTTACTCGAGGTGCGTCAGGAGGCTAGGCTAACTGGCTTTACAAGGAGAGCTTCTGTCACTGTCCCTCCATGGTGACACGGCAAGTCTCTGCCTCCCTCACCCTCTGGAGGACTTCAGATTCGATCCGAAATTTGACCCTAAAGATGACCTATCCTATACAGCATACTCAGCAGCGACCGGTCTCCATCATTCTATCCATTCTAGACAGATTTGCTCAGGAAATACGTCCTTTGTTCCGAATAGAGTCCGAACTCATTAAAAAAAAAAAAAACGAAAAAAAAAAGCGGATATCAATCTAAAGGAATCCTTCCTTCCCTTTTTCTTTTTAACCTAGGCAACATTTTTGGGGAAGATGGCTAATGGAGGGAGAATACGAGTTGGGTTTGGGGGTTTGCTCGGGGGACAGAGGTGGCTATGGCCCCATGTGAGAGACATGTGACAGAGGCTATTCTTTAGATTCCACAGGGTGTCGGTTTTACCAGCGGAGTGAACACTGGCAGACAGAACACGTGATGACGCCCGCGAGGTAAGGGCACGTTTCCTTATGCAGGGCTGGATCAAGAGTTTATGCTCCCCCCCCCACTCCCCCTCCCCCCCTCTCCCCAACTGTCTCTCACTTTCATTCGTTCTCCCCCTCTCTCTCTCTCTCTCTCTCTCTCTCTCCCCCTGTTCTCGTATCTCTATTTTGCTCTCACATCCAAAAAAAAATGTTTCTTGATTTGATCCAGCAAAAATGTTTGGAAATGAATTACGCTTTACGCTGTTTAATGTGTCATTTGTAATTGAAGTGAACGCCATGTCCGTGATTTAGCTATGTGCGACTGGACTGTGGAAATCCTGATGAAACAGGAACAAAACTGGACTTGTGTTCTACTTTCTTTTTTTTAAGTCTTATATGGACCGATAAGCTTTTATACTGGAAATGAACCTCATTTCGATTTTCTTTGTATGTCGATGAATTCTCTGACCACGTCATCTATGGACACCTTCAGCGACCCAAGTGGTCTTTCTTTTTAAATCTTTTTTTTTTTTTTTTCAAGCTGTTCTACTGAGCTGAATCTAAGTAGACAGAAAGACAAGTATTGTGAGTTCGCAGATCATGCCAAATTACAAATGACTCTTGATCCGATGAGAGATTTTAAAGACTTGTTTTTGTTAAGTTCAGTTTTTCTTTTTGTTGAGTTTTTACATTTATTTCCTTTGCATCTTGTACATTTAGTTTTCCTGGTACATGTGTTTATTGTTTTAATGAATGTGCATCATGGATGTCATATCCTCGTTGAAATTCACGTTCTTTTTTTTTTTATTTCTTTTTTTTTTTTTAAATAAAATCTTGCTGCTGTGATGAACCATATGCGAATGGTGGCGAATGTTCTCAGTATGTGTGATGAGCTCTCCTGAATGCCTATGTGTGTGAAATGATGAGTGATACGTATGCGTGTATGTGCAATGCTGAAGTGGCTGTTCTTGTTCTTGTCTCCTATACCTATATGCTCTTTGCTCCTAATTTTTTTCATTTAACTGATATTGATTTTCAGGTATTAAAACAAAAGTGCGTCTCCGTCCTGTATCCCAGCCTGATGTGACTGTAGGTAAAATGCCTTTGAATCCGCCAAACAAAAAGGGATGTCTGTAATAACATGTTGTTAGCAGTGCAATGTCTTTTGTTTTTTTCCAAAAACCTAGCGCTATTGGTGCTGTTTCATTGTCTCTCTTGTTCTTTTCAAAGGGTAGAGAAAAGGGCCACCGAAGGTAAACGATTAGAACACAATCTCAAAAAATGGCTGCTATTTCTTCTAGTAGAAGTTGCTATACCTTAACTGATTCTTTTAAAAACGATTAGAACACCATTCAGTCCATTTCTCAACCATGCATCTGGTGCACTTCGATAAGATATCTAGTGCACTTTGGATACGATAACTAGACAGAATAAGGAATGCGGAGTGAGAATAAGGGTAGGACTGTTGATTCAGGGAGGCGTGTGCGTGTGTGCCCTCAGTCACGCGTGCTGTGTCCTGTCGCCCCCTTGCTCGTCCTCCCTTTCTCTATAGGCTTTTGTGGTAAGGCGTTTGTTGGAGTACACTCAGAAGAGTGAGCCCGATCTGCCCTACGGCATCCTGCTGGTGCTCGGTTTGCTGGGCACCGAGGTTCTGCGCTCCTGGTCGCTTGCCCTCACCTGGGCGCTCAACTACCGCACAGGCACGCGCCTGCGCGGCGCCATCCTCACCATGGCCTTCCAGAAAATCCTGCATCTCCGGAGCCTGCGCGAAAAGTCTATCGGAGAGGTGAGTCAGGAACATGAAGAGTTGCTCGTTTATTATGTACACCTACAATCATTTTAATAGGCCCATTGAGCATTGTTGGTATACACTACAAGCCAACTGTTTGGATGCACATAGAATTCCAAAGAAGAATTGCCATAGTTTTGGATATGATTTCCATCCTAATAGAAAGGGTCTCTACCCAGATTACCCAGACCCTATCCAAATCGTCAAGGCAGAACGGTGCAATGGTTCCGGTGTCTCGCCAACACACTGCACAAACTCTTTAATTATTTATTCACTCATCTGTAGTTGTAATACTGAGCATAATACATGTAAAGCCAACATGCCTCTTCTGATTTTTCCAGCTGATCAACATGTGCTCGAGCGACGGCCAGCGCATGTTTGAGGCGGCAGCTATGGGCAGCTTGCTTGCAGGAGGCCCCCTGGTGGCCGTGTTAGGAATGGCCTACAACCTCTCAGTGCTTGGACCCACATCTCTACTAGGCTCTGCTGTATTTATCCTCTTCTACCCTACGATGGTGAGCGGCTGTGCATACGATCTTTGCCTGAGCATGGCTTTCTGGAGAGTTTTGCCTCATAATCTTTCTGTTTGCCCAATTTGTGTAGATGTTTAGCTCCCGACTCACGGCCTACTTCAGGAGGAAGGGTGTTGCCGTGACTGACCAGCGTGTTCAAAAAATGAACGAGATCCTGAACTACATCAAGTTCATCAAGATGTACGCCTGGGTGAAGGCTTTTTCACAAGTTCTCAGAAGTAAGTGCATGATGAAATGTTTGTTTTTTGTTTTTGTTTTATATCAGTTGCTGAAATGCCAATAAGTGCATAACACGCTGGTGGTAATCTTGCAGGAATAAGAGATGAAGAACGTCAGATCCTGGAGCGAACAGGATATTTCCAGAGCATAACTGTTGGAGTTGCTCCCATCGTGGTGGTGATTGCTAGCGTGGCAACTTTCTCCACCCATATGCTGCTAGGTTATGACCTCACTGCTGCTCAGGTAGAACTCACACTTTTATAAATACACAGGCACTGGATTTGTTTTGGAGGAATGCTGAACGTTTGTCCTCCCGCAGGCATTTACTGTTGTCACCGTCTTCAACGCCATGACCTTCGCCTTGAAAGTCACCCCCTTCTCTGTCAAGTCCCTTTCCGAAGCATCTGTTGCGATGGAGAGGTTTAAGGTGAGACTTGCAATCAAATACATACTGTAGATACACATATATTTATAAAATGTTTTTACTAAACTCTTCATCTGTGTGACGTTCCAGAGTGTTCTCTTGATGGCCGAGGTTAAGACGATCCGTGAGCTACCACAGAGCCCACACGTATCTGTGGAACTAAGTGGGGCGAGCTTGGCCTGGGAGACGGGTGGGCACAGCGCCCAGCCCACCCCAAGAGGTACTCCCTATGTGGGAATGAGTCAGAGAGTGGCACGCAAGAAGCAATACCAGAAGGAGGATCCGAGCCATTGTGGAATAGTGGAGGAAGAGCACCAAGGACGGCTGTTGACAGACGTGACCTCAGGAACAGAAGACCACACCTTGCCTATACCCACCATTAGCCAGCGGCTGCAAAGAACCTTGCACTGTATCGACCTCACCATACAAAAGGTTCAAATTGTATCTGTAAATTACTGAGGCCAAATTTCTAGGCAGTGGTGGCTTAGACATTTGAGGCTCCGTGTTGCTGATTGGAAGCATTGGACAGGGGTCTGATCCTTGTCACTGGCAGGTCGCCACTGTTGGACCCTTGAGCGAGGCTCTGAACCCCAACCAATCAAATGTATACTGGCCACTTAGATTGAGTGTGGCTCCCAAGAGCCAAGAAATTGGGTGGGTTACAGCAGGAAGGGCATCTGGTGTAAAACCTGTGCCAGATCTTGCAACTCAAATTTGGCGACCGCTAGAATAAAGGCAGAAGCCCAAGAAAGAAAAAAAAAATTGGGATGACATTCCTAGCGAAAGAGGACATTGATTAGTTTCTTTTAAAAGTTTGTTGGATAATTGAAAGTTCTCGCCATCCTAAGTGGATTTAAGGTTCAATTGGAACTCTTTCAGATAATATGGTTTAACATAGAACCTTTAGGGGCCTCCAAAGGGACAACCAAAGAATCTCTCTTAATGGGTCTGAATTTCCTAGGAGTGTGGAATTATTTGTTTTTAGGCAATGTCCTGAGGGAGCGCCTCTCTAATGTGTGTCGTAAACATGTCTTTATTTTCACCAGGGGAAGCTGGTGGGTATCTGTGGAAGTGTTGGCAGTGGAAAAACTTCTCTTATATCTGCCATCATTGGCCAGGTAACTGCTTCTGTCTTATTAGCCAGTCATAACCAATGGTTCCTACAGGCTTGATATAAAGTTAACAATAAAAAAAGTCTCAGGGTAAGAAAGACTGTTCTGTCCACCAATTAGATGACGCTTCTAGAGGGAAGGGTCGCGGTTGATGGAAACTTTGCCTATGTGGCCCAGCAAGCCTGGATCCTTAATGCTACACTTCGTGACAACATCCTGTTTGGGAAGGAATATGAAGAAGAAAGGTGAGTTTTAGTGCCAAAGAAGAAAAAACATTGTATTTTATATGTACAAATTTGAGTATTTTTGCTGTTTTAGGTGCAGTATTTAACAAATTTAACAAATGAGTCTTGGCCTGTAAGATGTAGAAAAAATGTCATTTTCTGGGTCATTTTTTATCACCACTCTATCCCAAAATAAGTCATCTGTTTTTGGTTGCCGTAGGTACCAGGCAGTCCTGAGTTCCTGCTCTTTGAGAATGGACATGGCCATACTTCCTCACTCTGATCTGACTGAGGTAAGCCATTAAGACATGCGAAAAGAATCAGCTCAATTTACAGCATATTAAGTAAGGAATAAAACATGACATTGCTGTGAAAAAAAATGATTTGCATTTGTCTGAATTGTTTACTTTTTGCAAATTTGTCGCATTTAAATTATTGAGATCATCAAACAAATTTTAATATCACCCGAAGATAACCTAAGTAAATACAAAATGCAGTTGATGCAAATGATGAATTCATTTACTAAGGGATAAAATATTTGGGTTTATGTGAAAAAGTAATTGCCCCCCTGCTAAATCACGAATAAAGTGATTTTTGGAAAGCTGAATTAAAATTCGCTTGTCACACCTAGGCCTGATTACTGCCAGACCTTTTGAATCAAGAAATCACTTATATAGAAGTGAAGGAGCACGATCTTCAGAAATTCAGGAACAGATGAGAAACAAAGTAATTGACATGAATTAGTCTGAAAAAGGTTACCAAGCCATTTCTAAGG
>JAQQZT010000038.1:23246199-23259426 GCA_030068275.1 Clarias platycephalus | reverse complement strand
GAGTTCCTGCTCTTTGAGAATGGACATGGCCATACTTCCTCACTCTGATCTGACTGAGGTAAGCCATTAAGACATGCAAAAATAATCATCTAAATTTACAGCATATTAAGTAAGGAATAAAACATGACATTGCTGTGAAAGAAAAGGATTTGCATTTATCTGAATTAAATTTTTTTGGCAAATTTGTCACACTTTTTGTTTGATGATTGAGATCATCAAACAAATTTTAATATCACCCGAAGATAACCTAAGTAAATACAAAATGAATTAATTTATTAAGGGATAAAATATTTGGGTTTATGTGAAAAAGTAATTACCCCCCTGCTAAATCACGAATAAAGTGATTTTTGGAAAGCTGAATTAAAATTCGCTTGCCACACCTAGGCCTGATTACTGCCAGACCTTTTGAATCAAGAAATCACGTGAAGGAGCACGAACTTAAGAAATTCAGGAACAGATGAGAAACAAAGTAATTGACATGAATTAGTCTGAAAAAGGTTACCAAGCCATTTCTAAGGCTTTGGGTCTCCAGCGAACCATGGTGAGAGCCGTTTTCCACAAATGGAGAACCCAGGAGTGGCCAGCCTATACAAATTACTCCAAGAGCACAACGACGACTCATCCTGCAGCTCGTAAAATAACCCAGAACAACATCTAAAGAATTAGAGACCTTACTTGCCTCAGTTAAGTTCAGTGTTCATGATTCAACCATAAAAAAGAGACTGAGTAGGCCCCCGAGTGGAACAGTGGTAAAGTGCTCGCTCTATCATTCAGCGATCGCTAGTTCTGTACCCGGGTGAAGCTGTAGCATCTCGCAGCCAAGGACCTAGAGAGAGCTGAGGGGCCGAGCTCTCTCAGCGGGGTGGGATGGGAGGCACATGGTGCTTTCACCTTAACCACGGCTCTACAGCCAATCATGGGCATATGTAAGCTCACGCAATCGGAAGGAGCGGATAGCGCTGTCCTCTGAGAGACCACGCTGCCCCCAACGGTGTGTGAGCGAGCAGTTCGAAAAGATGCAGTTGGTTGGCGTCACATGGTGTGGAGGACCACGCTGTCAGCCCTCCCTGACTGAGTGGTAGTATTAGCCTTAATGTGGGGGGAGCCCCCTAGTGACGGAGGAATTAGACACGAGTAAAATTGGGGAGAAAATTTTGGGGGAAAAAAGAAATAGAGAGCCTGGGCAAAAATGACATCCTCGTGTGAGTACCAAGTTGAAAGCTACTGATGACGAACAGAACACAAAGGCTTGTCCTACATTTGTCAAAATATATCTTGATTATCCCCAAGACTGCGTAAATATTCTGTGAACTGATAAGACAAAAGTTGAACTTTTTGAAAGGTTTGAGTCCCGTTACATCTGGCATAAAACTAACACAGCATTTCATAAAAGGAACATCATACCAACAGTGAAACATGGTGGTGGTAGTGTGATGGTCAGGGCCTGGAAGGGGGCAAATACTTTTTCACAGCACTGTATATATTGAGTTGCTTCAGCCGGTGTATATATTTTTAGATATATTTTTAATCTTATCACTAGATTGGTGAACGAGGGGCCAATCTAAGCGGTGGTCAGCGGCAGAGGATCAGTCTTGCTCGGGCGCTTTACAGCGACAGGGACATCTACATCCTGGACGACCCCCTCAGTGCTCTAGATGCCCATGTGAGCAACCACATCTTTAACAACGCGATTAAGAAGCAGCTACGCGGCAAGACCATCATCTTTGTCACTCACCAGCTGCAGGTAGGAACATCGATCTGCTGCTTGGTTTGATCCAGGCTGAATCACATTTCCATTCTTCTCAGTATCCTACGTCTTCTCAATACCTCAGTTCTCTTTTTGACGTAGCGTAATAACGATGTGTTTTAATCAAACACGCTCATGTTGTTTTGAAAAAGTACTTGGTGGACTGCGATGAAGTGATCTTTATGCGAGAGGGCAGCATCACGGAGAAGGGCAGCCATGAAGACCTGATGAATCTGAACGGAGATTACGCAGCGATGTTTAACACCCTACAGCTCGGAGAAACTCCTTTTATTGAGGTAAGGCTCAGACTCGGCAGGAGTTTGCATCATCTCTGACCATGTTAGAGGAAAAAAACTTGTGTCTGGAATGGCGTGACATGACACTCGTAGGTTCATTAAAATTGTATTTTAACAGTTGCCGAGCAAGAACGCTGGAAGTTCTCTGAAGAAACGAGGTGAAAACGCCAAGGCAGCATCTGTGAAGAAGGAGAAACCTCCCAGCAAGGACAGTGGTAGGTGTAGCACTGAATGTGTGAGTCACGAAGACACATCCAGTCTCAGGATAGTTTTATTTGAGCTCTGAAGCCGTTTTTGCTGCCAGACTGCCGGTTCATTTTAGATCACAAAGCAGACTTTCTAAATGTGATGGAGCACATAGTGGGAGATAACACACAGGCATTGATGAGTCACTGATCATTTCCTACCGGCCAAGCCGTTTGATATTGTAGCTCGCAAAGTTCTTGATTCTAACTGGAGTGGATAAGAATTGTCAGAGCCAGAATTGGTACAGATGACCGTCTTGGGATTTCTACCCCAGGGTTTACTGTAGGTGTGGTACAACACTGATACCGATAGCGGCATTGCATTACACCATTAACTCACTTCGAACACCATTTGTTACAACTTCGAAAGGTGTCCCAGATGACTATACCTTACTTTCTCTTTCTCTTCCTGCAGGTCCGCTGATGCAGCCCGAGGAGCGCGGGAAGGGTTCAGTCCCCTTTTCGGTGTACAAAGTGTATATTCAAGCTTTAGGTGGCTTGCCCGTCTTCCTTTTTATCCTGGCGCTGTTCATCCTCAACGTAGGCAGCACTGCTTTCAGTAACTGGTGGCTCAGCTACTGGATCAAGCAGGGCAGTGGGGTAAGAGAACATCAGCTGGTGGGCTTTGTGGGAGGGATTTGCGTTAATTCCAAGGTTTATCTGACAATTTCTGCCCATCCTTCGGGAAAAGGTCCCCTAAGTGTATCTGTTAATGCTCCAGATATGCAGAACTTAGCAGTACGCCAGGGCAGGGTATCTTCTTATATGAGGTCACATTAGGAAAATAATGTAATTGGCTTGTTTAAGCCCCAGACGCTACAAAAAATGTATCCCCCTTCCCTGTGATGCTTTTCTGCTCACCACGGTTGTAACGAGTTCTTATTTGAGTTGACGTGTCCTTCTCGTCAGCTCAAACCATTCTGGTAATTGTCCTGTGGCCCGCATGTGAAAACGTAATGCTGCTGATGTACAAAAGCAGGTGGAATCAGAGAAGGCCATGTAAATATTTCATTGGTAGTTGGTGTTGGTTTGCGTGACATTGTAAGGAGTATCCTCATCACATGCAGCAGAAACGTTGTCAGGGTCTCAGATTGAGGTTGTGCTAGTTATATGGATTGGACATCTGACATCAGTGTTACTGTACTGGTGTAATCGGGACTGGGTGTAATTAGGCGTATTACATGTCCTATATGTGACTCAGTGTTGTGTTTTTACTCCTTAAATGTGCAGAACACTACCGTGTTGGTGGGGAACAGCTCGATGGTGAGTGGCAGCATGCGGGACAACCCTCTGATGCAGTACTACGCTGCTGTTTACACCATGTCCATGGTCATTATGCTCTTTTTAAAGCTCCTCAGAGGCGTCATCTTTGTCAAGGTGAGCTTTAGGTTAGATGCAGAATATATATAATGTCTGTCTTTTCTAATTACCTCTATTCAACACTGATTGTTTTCCTTCCTTGTGTTTTTTTTGTGTCCCAGGGAACTCTGCGTGCCTCCTCTCGGCTTCATGACGATCTGTTCCAGAAGATTCTTCGCAGCCCTATGAAGTTCTTTGACACCACACCCACAGCACGGATCCTCAATCGATTCTCCAAGGACATGGATGAAGGTACAGTCTGACTAAGTTACAATACAATATACCATCTCTCTCGTCTCCATCTAGGAACCTTTGAAGTCCAACTAGGGACCGTGGAGGCCAGTGGTGATACTGATTCCCATTTATATAGTATAAATCTAGTATTTTTCTTATTTTCGTAAATTTTTTCCGAGTAACCAATGGAACACCAATGTTGAACCCTTAAGAACCAGAGCATAAAGTTTTCTAGCCAGCTCTGTGTTTGGATTAGAAGTCATTATGTATATAAGAACCTGACAATAAATAACAATTTGAACTGGAACTTTAATCTGTCCTCAGGGTATAGTAGGTCCGATCCCAAATGTTTTTCACTGGAAATGCTTCAGATCATTAACTATATGTATCTTGAACTCTTCTCATTTGATGTTTTTCTGTCATTGGTCTCTACTTTTTTTTTTTCCCCCTCGTCTCAGTGGACACGCGCCTGCCGTTCCAGGCGGAGATGTTCATCCAGAACGTCATCCTCGTGGTGTTCTGCCTGGGCGTGATCAGCAGTGTCTTCCCATGGTTCCTGGTAGCTGTTGGCCCACTGGTAATCCTCTTCACCGTGTTGCACGCCGTCTCTCGGGTCTTCATACGCGAGCTCAAGCGTCTAGACAACATCACGCAGTCACCTTTCCTCTCCCACATTGCCTCCAGCATCCAGGGCCTGAGCACGGTGCAGGCCTATGGCAAGGGAGACGAGTTCCTCCGAAGGTAAGGCTCAGGCTGAAACCTGTGAGATGTTACCACTTTGTTCTGATCTGCAGGTAATATGCCTGATGTTTAATGGTTTATATTGTTCTCTCGTTCCTATTCTTTGTAAGACTCAAGATTAATCAATCAATTTTGATGTTGCTCTTGGCAGCACAGGGGGAGCATATTGCATAAGCTCTATCTGCCCTCTTCTGCATAAATGATGCCCCAAGATGCCCATGATTAGACTAATTGAATAGGGTCTGATTGATAGGAAAGAGAGAGTATGCCAACCCTTTCGCCCAGAGAGCATGGCCAGAGAGTCCCTTCGCTCTCAACAGGGTGAAAACGTTTCCATTGTGCTACTTGGGAACCCTCCAGAAAAGTCTGTTCTGCAACTCTCCAACTGGATGGAATTAGGTGGCTTGAAGGCTCTAAATAATAGTTCCTGCATCCACCGTCTGGTTCAATTTTATTTATATAGCGCTTTTAACAATGGTCATTGTCTCAAAGCTGAATAAAGATGAATGAATGTCTGATCCCTAACACAGAACCCTAAACCACAGTGATTGATTTCAATTCTCCGTTCCGCTTTGTCTCAGATATCGGGAGCTGCTGGATCAGAACCAGGCCCCATTTTACCTGTTCAGCTGTGCAATGCGCTGGCTTGCTGTGCGTCTGGACGTAATCAGTGTCGCTCTTATCAGCATCACAGCACTTATGATTGTCCTCATGCATGGTCAGATCCCCCCTGCATATGCAGGCCTGGCGATATCCTACGCCGTTCAGGTGAGTGCTAAAGCAGTGCGGATCCGTCTATAGAGCTTGTAGTCTTGACGGGCTTGTGTCGAGGTTCGACGGGTTTGGCCAGAGAGCTGATTTTCTGACTTTGTCTCCCTCAGCTGACCGGTCTGTTCCAGTTCACTGTCCGCCTTGCATCGGAGACAGAAGCTCGCTTCACCTCAGTAGAGAGAATCCACCACTACATCGAGGTACAAGGCGGTTCTCACAAACACAGTGTGAAATGCTTCATGCATAGCTAGTAGTGTCATGTTTGTTAATCTGTAAGATAAGATGAATGCACTTGTTCCAATACATTATTGGGCCTGTAGTAACACTTGACATTGCAGTACAAATAGAGATCAAAGAGACCTACTGTATAGTAAAGCACTGATGCCACACTTTTTTATTACCAATGATCTTAATGGTAATAATACAGTTATAATCCTAGAAATCCCAGTTAAATCATCTCATCTGAGATTCTGTTTCTGTTTTATATTCTGTACATACCTCTTAAAGTACAAATCCCCGTTCAAACCCCGTAATCATATCTCATCCCTCTCTTCCCCAGTCTCTGTCACTGGAGGCTCCTGCGCGGGTGAAGAACAAAGCCCCTCCTTCAGACTGGCCACAGGAGGGGGAGATTGTATTTGACAGCGTTGAGATGAAGTACAGAGATGATCTTCCGCTGGTATTGAAGAAACTGTCCTGCACAATCCGGCCTAAGGAGAAGGTGGGGATTGTGGGCCGGACAGGTTCAGGTTAGTGCTGTTATCAGACTACCGATCTCAGACACGCAGAGATTCACATGATGATCACGCTGCTTGGCCGGAAAAAAGGTATGACGTCCGTCTGCCTTTAGCTTAGCTTTGGTTTCCAGTTCATTCCGTGTGAAATGATTCCTCGTGCTCCCAGTGCTCCCAGTTTATATCCTTGTATATACTCGTGGCATCCGCGAAGAGTAACTCCATAGATGTGATGCTCTGGTCATTCAGGTCATCAGCTGACTTCGTTTTATTGCCACGTAATGTTGCTTAGAAAAGATCAGGTCATGAAAAGTTAACGTCATTGTGACCCGAACAAAAACAGGTTAAATAATAATCTTCAAAACATAAGGTTTACTATAAAATGATGGCAAACGATCACACGCCCTGGTGTTTCTTCTCTTTATCAGGGAAGTCCTCCTTAGGCATGGTTCTCTTCCGGCTGGTGGAGCCTTCCGGTGGAAGCATCAAGATTGATGGCGTTAATATCTGCGACATTGGCCTTGCTGATTTACGCAGCAAGCTCTCCATCATCCCACAGGAGCCTGTGCTTTTCAGCGGGACTGTCAGGTCAGTGCTCGCTTTTTTCACATGGATCTAGTGGAGTCTTTATACAATTACCGGTACTTAAAACTGCATTTATACCACAGCGCTGTTCAAATATGTTATTGTTGCTATAGTAACCTTTCATCCACAGGGACTTGTATGTCAAACCTGCCATATAATCTGAGTATCATAAGCAGATGAGCAGAACAAAAAAAGTTCATGCCATATTGTTGTCTTGTCTTGGGGAAAGATATATTTACTTAACATATTTAACAGTTATGGAAGGAGTCTCCGCTTCCAGCAGTTATACATTTTCATTTTCATGACCAAGGACTTTTGATGACCAAGGCTGAGGACGCAACCGTTATATATCCTGATCCTGTTTGTCATGTTTAAACGATTGAGATCATCAAACAATTTTTTTTTGTCTAAAACATTAGATAAAACAAAGATAACCAGAGTAAATACAAAATGCAGTTTTAAATGATGATTTCATTTATTAAGGATGAAAAAACTGTCCAAGTCCTGAAGGACACACTGAAACTACCTCTAAATGGCCCCCCAAAAAATAAGGTTTTGGATTGGCCTAGTCAAAGTTCAGACTTAAATGCGATTGAGGTCTTTAAACAGACTCGAAAACCCTCCAGTGTGGCTAAATTAAAACAATTCTGCAAAGAAGAGTGGGACAAAATTCCTCCACAGCGACATGAAAACCTCATTACCAGTTATAGCAAATGATTATACAGTATGTAGGTGTTGCCACCAAGGGGTGCACAACCAGTTATTAGGTTTAGGGGCAATCACTTTTTCACATAGGGCAGATTTGGACAGCTTTTTTCCCATAATAAATAAAATTATCATTTATAAACTGGGTTTTGCATTAATTTGGCTTATCTGTGTGTAATATTAAAACTGGTTGGATCTCAATCATTTAAATGGGACAAATATGCAAAAAAAATCAATAAATCATGAAATATTTTTTTCACAGCACTGTAGCCTTCTGTATGGCTCATTATTATGACAAGCTATAAGAAAAAAGTTAGCTGCTATAGCGCAAGTGATAACAGGACCTGACTCATTTTGCAAATGTTCCACAACTTTACATGTAGCTATAAATTGATCAATAGTATAATTCATCATTCTTTAATGAATAAATAAAAGTAATTGCTGGCAAATTATAATGCTATAAGAGGAATAAAACCCTTTGCCGTGTGCTATTATAGGAAAACATACATGTTTTGATCATACACCCTATCACCAGGTGTATGATCAAAAAATGGATTAGTTATTTTCTGATAACGACTAGACGCTAAGAGTGTTTTATTCCCTACTTACCTTACACTTCTCAGCTTGTGTCATCCAAGTAAATGTTTCCCCCCGAACAGATCAAACCTCGATCCGTTCAACCAGTATTCAGAGGCGCAGATCTGGGATGCTTTGGAGAGGACTCACATGAAGGAGTGTGTAAGTCACCAGGCTGAAAGCAGACCCCACCCGAAATTCATAATCAGTTCCTCTCTCGTTTTCTCACCGCTCCTAGATTACATCAACATCCTTCCGTTCTCCCTCCCCATGTACAGGTGTCTCAGTTGCCCTTGAAGCTGGAGTCTGAGGTCCTGGAGAATGGTGAGAACTTTTCAGTGGGCGAGAGGCAGCTCCTGTGTGTAGCCAGAACACTGCTCAGACAGTGCAAGGTGGGATTCGCTCAATGCTCTTGTTGTGGGTGAATGAGTACAAATTCATGATTTGTCATACTTCCGAATCTAGTGGAAACCCTTTCGGTGAAAGTAGAGGAACAGCAACTAATTTTTCTAAATTTCAGTCTACGAGGTTTTAGGTTTGCCTGGTGACAAAGCGTTCCCCCCCCAAAAAAATTTGTCGTTTTGTCATTGTATTTTCCTTTCACTTATACATAGATCCTGATTTTGGACGAGGCCACTGCTGCTATGGACACGGAGACGGACTGTCTAATCCAGGAAACCATTCGTAACTCCTTCCAAGACTGCACAACCATAACCATCGCACATCGACTGCACACTGTGCTCGGCTGCGACCGCATCATGGTGCTCAACCAGGGCCAGGTAACCGTCAGGACCTAGGTTGTAGGAAGCTCAACTCCCGATAAACCCAGTCTATGGACATCGCACACGTTTTTAAGGTTGCATCCTAACTCTGAACTTTGTCCTTTGATCCAGGTGGTGGAATTCGACGAGCCATCCAGACTTCTGGCGAACGAGAACTCGCGATTTTGCGCCATGCTGGCCGCGGTGGAGAACAAGATTTCCGTCAGAGGATAGAAAGGATAGACAACGAGCGAGCACTTGTTAGGTTAGAGGATACACAAATATATCCTCGGCTGAATCAACCAGTCACTGGTGCTTAAGCGTCACCTGCTCCTGCAGGCATCTGGGGCTTTGCCGTGTCTGGAGAGCGGGAATGCTGCGTCTCTATGGAGACAGAATCATGAACATGCCTGTTCAGATGTACTTAATGTTAGCTGCAATGGTCAGGTCACCAAATACTGATACTGTAACGTTCTTTTGCATTATACAAGCAGACATCGGTTTTCATGTAGTTCCATCCATGCAAACTGGTGTGTTTCATAGAGTGTTTATCTATATCTATTATAAGATGATCTTATTTACGCTGGGGAAAAGGGTGTGTGTGTGTGTGTGTGTGTGTGTGTGTACAGAGCTTTTGCGTTTGTGCATCAGCTCTGTTCACGTATGTCACGTTCACAAATCACTGTACCATAACCTTGAGTCTAATAACTTGATTTTTGCCAACTTGTGTGACTGTGTGATGTCTCGTAACTTGAACTCCTGATGCTGGTGATTTTGTTGACAGGACGTTTTAATGGCACTGAATTAGACAGACTTTTCTAGAAACAGCGCTGCTTTTCAGAATACTTGCTCCACACAACAAGGACAGTCGCATTTGTGCTAAGAGGCCTTGTACATGTTTTTCACTCTCTTGTGTTGCATCAACATTTCATTTTTCCGTCTGCTGACATACGTATCTATTTTTGTGATGTTTCTTTTACCTTTTAGTCTGGTTTTTTTGCCCGTCCTTGCACATTCACATGGTCTGAAGAGCTCACCAGCTGCGTCCAGATGGTATAAAGCCTAATAATGTTATTGCGTCCTGTTTCATGCTTGTTATAAGCGAGATCTGGTCTCTCAGAGCAAAGCTCTGGAAAGGGATCGCTCTGAGTTAAAAACTTAGACCAGGTGAAGGTCAACTTTAGCCTTGATGAAGGTCAATCGGATTTTTCTACCTGCCTGTTCGGTGGGACCCGCACAACGTCCGGTCATATGTTACTTTCTTTACTTTCCACAGCCTTAGCATGATTTCTTAATTGCCTTGTAAAGGGCCTGAGATGTTACACAGGGAGAATCCACTCTCTTTCTTGTCAATAAAATTATTTTTAGGTGTACGTCTGCTGTGTCTGTGTGTTTTGTGAACGAGGAACGAGGAATGGGTTTGAGAGCAACGGCTTCTGAATGATTGCACAATACCTGGGAATAATGAATTGTATAAATCAGTTTGATGCAGATACCATAAAATGTAAACATCTATAGACTAATAGTTTAAAAACTTATTATAAACTCTACAACATTAAAGCAAATTAAGTCATAAAATCAATACCTAGACCACCTACAAGCTGTCGAATTAACGAATAGGTTATCCAATAATATAGATTTTTAAAAGCTGCTGAACATTCATATTTAATATATTTTTTTATATATTCTGGGTTTGATTCCTGCCTCTGGTCTGTGTGTGTGGAGTTTACGTACTCTGGTTTCCTCCAACAGTCCAAAGACATGCAGATTAGATTAATTCCCAAATTGCCCATGGTGTATACTGTACATACTGTACACCGATCAGCCATAACATTATGACTACTGACAGGTGAACTGAACAATATTGATCTAAACAGTAAACTGGTGCCAGGATCATGGACCCAAGGCTCATTCTTGCCCTCGGGAACCAAAGTCCAGCCCGTCTGGTCTGATCCTACAGAAAAGATAATGCAAATGATATTTTTTGACAAAAAACGCCAAGAGTGGCTATGATAGGCAGGTACGAGAACACCCAGTGCACCACAGTCTGCTGAGCCCCCCACAACACCCAAAAGATCTGCTGCCAATGTCCTGGTGCCAGACACCACAGCACACCCCCACAGGCCCTGTGAAGCCATGCCCCAAGGGGCCAGAGAGTCCCCAGTGGCATAATTTGAGAAATCTATAACTAAGCTAATGACTTTAACGTTATAGTTGATTGGTTATGGTTGATTTACATGATATACACATGGGACGCCCCAATATACAGAAAGTATTGCATTCAGAAAGTATTCACCCCTAGAAACAATTTGTCTTTTTTTGCTGTATTACTATAGCAGTGGAATAAAGTTAAACAAAATTGTTTAACTTTGCAAATGAGATGTCATTGAATCTCATTTGCAAGAATTTGAGAAAATTTGCATCAAGGAATGCACACAATCCCGTAATCAAATGTGCAAAGAATATCTGAAAGAACTCAAATTATAGTACACTTGTTGCAAAGGGACAATTCGCAATAAGCGAGAATGTATTCATTATGAGATTTTCTATTTTTTTTATAATTCTGAGGGCATCTCAATCATTAGGGCGTCACTTTGTGTGTAAAGCTGCTTTGTGACAAATTGTTAAAAAACAATTGTTAAAAGCGCTATACAAATAAAATTGCATTGAATTGACCTTCAAAGGGAGCATAAAAATCCAATATACAGTATTTTAATCTGAGGTTGTGACATGACAAAAAGAGAAATAATCACCAGGGAGCAAATCCTTCAAAGAGGCATTGTACATCTAATTTACATGAAACACAATGTTGGTGTTGTGTTTGTGAGTTAGTAAAAGGAAAGGATTAAGATAAGCACACATCGAAGTTCTGGGAAAAGAAGTAAAAAGAGAAACATAATGAAAGATGATAAAAATTGAATGAAGCTGATTTGTAGGACAATTTGTTTGAAGGTGCTGCAAATGTAAATGTTCTTTCCTCAAGCATGGTGCACAGAAAAACAAGTTGAAAGTTAGAATGAATCAACAAGATTGTGTTTTGCAGTTTATTGCTTTTAATAAAATGAATGCTATTATAGATTATTAGACATATACAGGTACATTTATTTTAGGTTTAGTCAAAATAAGGTAGAATGTTTAACCTTTTTTCTTTTTTCAAACATCACTTGGAGGATTTAAATGAATTCCAAAACAATGGGAACAGTGAAGCATGGTGGTGGTAGCATGATGGTTCTGCGATTTCTTTCCCCAGCACTAGGAACTAGAGAAACTAATTAGTAACAATGGAGATCATGAATGGAGACAAATTCAGAGCAATCCTAGGGGGAAACATGTTTCAGAATGTGGGAGACTTAAGACTGGGATTGAGCTTCACCTTACAACAAGACAACGACTCCAAGCACGCTGCCAAAATGACAATGACATTGTTCCATTATAAGCCTCCAAATGTCTTTTTCTTTAATTAAGAAGAAGAAGCCGCCTTTGTTTGTTATATACAACACAATACATTAAGTACATTAGAATACAGTGAAATAGCTTTCTATGCATATTCTAGGTTGTTAGGAGGTAGGGGTTATGGTACAGCATCCATGGAGCATACTGGTTTAAGGGCCTTAGTCAAGGACCCAACAGTGGCAGCTTGAACCTTTGACCTTTTGATCAATAACCCAGTAAGGTACTAATGCCCCTTTAGTGTCCCAACAGTAAAATTCATTAAAAGGTAAAAATCCCAACTGATTACATTTTAGTTACAGAATGCAAAATTACAAAATGTGTAAAAGTTAAAGAAAAATAACTAATAAAGCTGCACTGAATGATGATTTACATTTATGTTACCTATATTTTAGTACAATGCAATGTTTATCCTCGCACCTCAATCAATTCATTGTTCTTTTATTGTTTTTAGTATTACTTACACTACTCTATATGTGCTATAATTATTTGGTAACTTATACCAAGTACAACATGTATTCATCTCATGATGTCCCAATAAATTTTGATTTTCCTAAAGTGTGTATACATTTTTTGTCTGACTCTGTATTGATTTATATTATTTGATGATGTGTTTTTGTCTGTTTAAATGTTACAGTCAACTTTATATGCACTCCAGCCACACAATGTTTGATTATATTGCTGTGCAAAAGATGAAACTGATAAATACGGAAATTGTTAGTGGAACATGTTGATGCTTTTTTTATGATTAGATCCAACTATGCAAATTTGATGATGAAGGGATGTTCTGTAGACACGCTGGTACAGTTCCAGAGCAACATGGAAACAAATCAAATAATCTAAAAATATAGCATTGTGTAAGTCTAGTCTGTTTTATGGCAGTAGACGATTCTTTTTTCCATATCTCACAGTTGTGTTTGCTGAACATCTCGCTTTGCTGAAGTCACTTCTTAAACCAGCAGAATTCATATGGTCTAACAAAAATGTTGAATGAGGGACTTAAAAGTAACCGTATACACTAAA
>JAQQZT010000038.1:23168562-23188878 GCA_030068275.1 Clarias platycephalus | reverse complement strand
TGTGTGTGTGTGTGTGTGTGTGTGTGTGTGTGTGTGTGTGTGTGTGTGTGTGTGTGTGTGTGTGTGTGCGCATCTTACCTTCACCATAAATGTTTTATTATGCTGAAATTAAATCAGGTTATTTACTGTATTTCGTCCTTCATCTTTCTCTCTGTCTCCTCTTTCTCTTGTCTCTCTGTCTCCTCTTTCTCTTGTCTCTCTGTCTTTTCCTCGTCTTCTTGTCTCTGTTTCTGTTCGGTCTTTTGTTCTGTCTTTCTGTCTGATCATCTCTCTCTCTCTCTCTCTCTCTCTCTCTCTCTCTCTTTCTCTCTGTTGATTTCTGTCTCTTTGTTTCTTTGTCTGTCTTTCCCTCTATGTCTCTCTGTCCTTCTCTGTCTCTCTATTTGTCTGTCTCTCTATGTCTCAATCTTTCTGTTGGAATCACTCTCTTGGTGTTTCTTGTCCGTGTCTCTTTCTTTGTGTCTCTCTCCCTCCCTCTCTCTGTCTCTCTGTTGTGTGTGTCTCTCTCTCTGTCTTTGTTCTCTCCCTCTCTGTTCTTTGTCTCCGTGTGTCTCTCTCTCTCTCTCTGTTTTTCTCTTTGTGTTCCTGTCTCTCTCTTTTTCTGTTGTCATCTATGTCTGTCTCTTTCTCTCTCTGTCTTTGTTGTCCCCCTCTTTCTCTCTCTCTCCCCGCAGTTGGTCTCAGCCGATGGCTCTCACGGCTCAGATGGAGGTTCGGTGTGTGCAGAGACTCAGTCTGATCTTCCTCCTCCATTAGAGAGGACAGGGGGCATTGGGGACTCCAGACCGCCCTCCTTCCAGTGAGTAACATTTCCGTGTGTGTGTGTTTGGGTGTGTGTGTGTGTGTGTATGTGAGCATGAGAGATAGAGAAAGCCCTTTGTAACATTAATAACGGTGTTCAAAGCACACGAGTGAACCTGGACATAACCACCCAAGCAGGACCTGACACACACACACACACACACACACACACACACACACACACAGAATCACACACGCACACTTGTTATCCTCCCGTCCAATAGTCTCAGATGTCCTCGAATTAAACTAATCGGACTCGTCTCCTCCTCCTGCCGCCTGACAGAATTCTGGGAAGTCGATGCGTGTGTTGGAAGCGACCCGCTGACTCTGAGCCGGCTGCGTTTAAGTGTGTATGTCACTCTGAATGAAGACTGACTCAGAGCATGTCACCACACACACACACACACACACACACACACACACACACACACACACACACACGTAAACACACACACACACACACACACACATATACTCATCCTCATTGATACTGATCAATATTCCACTGTAAGTGCATCGATTTCTTTAAGGATCATTGAGTGGATGACGGACGTGTGTGTGTGTGTGTGAGTTGGGGGCGGAGTAACACACGCAGAGGACAGCGCTATCCGCCCCTTCCGCTTGCGCTGATTAATCTCAGTATCAACATCAACCTCCACGTGTTTCATTTCTAATTGTTGTTAGTATTTAAAATGGATAAAATATGGACACACACACACACTCTCTCACACACACACACACACACACACACACACACATGCTCGGGTGCTCAGCTCTCATACAGTGTAGTCTCATGCAGTATCTTCATAATACTGAAAGAAAATATCTGCAGCCGTTTTTGTTTTTTCAAAACTTTATTCTTCACACACACACACACACACACACACACACACACACACACACACACACACACACACACACCACAGGTCTGCTGCTTTACCGACCACTCCCTTTATCTTTGTGTGAACATATGTGTGTGTGTATGGCCGTTTGTCCTGCTGCCGTTTCCTGTGTGTGTGTGTGTGTGTGTGTGTTTTTCCGGCTCTGTCTCTGTGCCTCCTCGACCCCCTGTGTGCCCAGTTTAATAATTAAATCACTGGAAATGCTGCACCTGGGAGCAGTTTGGAACAATACAGCTTCTCCTGAGTGCCCTCTGCTGGTAGCTCTGTATACACACGCGCACACACACACACACCCGTCGCTTCTAGTATTCCCAGACAGGTTTGACATTAAAAACTCCCGGCATCAGCACCTGACAGCTTAACGCAGCAGGATTCTTCTGAAGTGTGTGTGTGTGTCCTTGTAATTTAACACAGCCGCTCCATCTCTTTGCGTTTCAGCGCCAATGCGGCGGGCAGTCAGGACAACCTGGACAATGAGACTGAGCCCAGCGCCGGGACATCGGGACGGAGAGACAGGGAGCGAGAGAGAGAGCGAACGCGCAGGAAGGACACTCACGACCATGGTGGGATTGCGTTCCTCTATTTAGCAAGAAGTGATTCTTCTTCTTCTCTGCGTGAGATGTACACCGCGTACGCTGTTTATTCCGTTATCTTAGATTCTTAAAGATAACAAACCTAACCTTAGATAACACATAGGAAGACATTTTCATTTCATTTTCCCACTTTAACTACAAGGTGAAGGATTTAACGTGAATGATAGGAAAGGTCGTAGATGTAAAGAATGTAAGAAATTCTTTATCGCCTTTTATATAGGCCGTTCAAGTCAAACCGGGACTTTTGCTTGCGTATTCCCCGACTTACAAACATTTGACTTCGGACTTTCACAGATACGAGCGCACCGTGGATCGACGAACATTCATAAATGCAAACAAGTTGCAGAAGTAGCTCACGTGTATTTTATTTCCCAGATTTTCTCCCAAAAATTTTGTCGTGTCCAATTCCTCCCCGTCACTAGGGGGCTCCCACATTAAGGCTACTCACTACCACTCAGGCGGGAGGGCCGAAGACTATCACGTGTTTCCTCTGAACCACGTCACGCCAGCCGACCGCATCTTTCCAAACTGCACGCTCACGCACCGTTGGCGGCGGAGTAACACACTCTATTGTACAAAAAATAGACACTGCAGTGAACCAGATACCAATATTTACAATTATATACACTATTTTCAGTGTGTACGTGAATGTATAAAATGTCCAAAGTCCAGTATATTGTATGTATGCAAGTGTGGGCGTGCAGAAGAAACGAGTCGGTGTCACTCTTTTCAGTGAATCAGACCGGGAGGACGATGATAGAAAATGGCTGTCCTGTAAATCTGTCCTGATGGTGAATAATCCTTATTTTGGAAAATCCTCAACGAGACAGCGTTCACAGTCCGAAACAGAAACACCACATAGCGCTGTCCTCCCCCCGACGTCTTACCAGGTTCCCTTTTAAACAAGGTCAGCTGACCCCGCTGCGTCACCGGGATTCCCCTCGCGATTTGTAGGCGCGGTCTTGCATGAGTACAGTGCGGAACCAAACACTAAACTTGTGTGTTTGCTTTTTTTATACTTTACATTGTGTATTTGTATCAAAGGTATTTAAGACTCACTTTTTTCTGACTTATGAACGAATCCGACTTATGAACATGCTCTCGGAACAGAACTCGTTCGTAAGTTGGGGACTTACTGTAACAGAACACAGTTGATTTATGTATAGCCACACACACTCATATACTACCAGTCAAACGTTTGGATGCACCTTCACCTCATAACTGTGTTCTGTTATTCAAGCAAGCAAAAGTCCTGTTTTGACTTGAACGCCCCTCATAGCTTAAAATGTGCATCATCTTTTCCAAACTGTATTTAATTCTTATTCGATTAGTATTTGAATTTCGCATATTTTTCTTAACCGATAGTTGAACACGTTAACAATAAATAATCAATAGTTGTATTTGTATTAGCGATAACCAGACGCACTTTCACCTCCTCAGTTTAAGCCTCATTTAAACAGCAGCACAATCCAGTGTTTCCCATCCACTGATTAATCTGTTACAGTATCAACAATCATCCTCCTTTCTAATTGTTGTTAGTATTTAAAATGGATAAAAAATTACATTGCTTCGCTCAGCCTCTTCCTTTCTCGCGCGGACCCGTCTGTGAATTGCCCCGCCCCTCTGTGAGAACGCATCAGCTGTGCGCGTGAAGCTCTCGCAGAACGCTCGTGAACATACGACAGTTCACGCTGTTAAACTGTCGGTTTAGAGCCACATCGATCAGTTTTGTGACAAAGAAAGGGGAATTGGATAGCAAGCAGGCTTGTTGTCATGGTTACCAAGCGCACGAGTTAAAGTGCACATGATGCTTGGCCAAAATAAATTCAATTAAATGTGAAAAGTGTTGGTTAGGAATGGGAAATCTTTTTCAGGCCATTGGAGACTGTGTGTTACCCTTTTCTTAACCTGATTGTGTGTGTGTTTAGGAGGCAGGTTAAACGGTCACTCTCAGCCTGAGCGCAGGCCTGAGACCGCAGGTTATGAGACCTCCTCTACGCTCATGAGCAGTGAACTGGACACCACCAGCTTCTTCGACTCGGAAGAGGACGACTCGACGAGCCGGTGAGAGATCACACACACATACACACACACCCACGTGCGCACACACGAACCTTTGGACATGCTCTTGTGATGGTTCGGTTCACTTAGTGTAAACTCTTATAACTAGGGATTCTGCAAAACATCCAGTACCAAGCCCTGCTAATGAAGTGAAGACACGAAATGATCGATTTCTGCAGTAAATTTGGAGCCGCAGGACTAACACTAACCTCAGGAAAACACAATGATGGATTTCATGGATCATGGGTAGTTGTCTAAGGCTTTAATCTGGTCACATTCCTACTGTATGGATTCGCTGAAGTGTAAACATCCGAACAATACGTACTTCTCTACTCCGGCATTCCGTTTGTTCCCTCACAATAAGCGCTCAGTTAAAGACTAGCCGCGAGGGCCACATGACATGTAGGATGAATCAGGACTAAGAATAACGCAGAGTCCGAAGTGAAGCGTGCGTGTAATGACGGGTGTGACGTCTCCGCAGCTTCAGCAGCTCTACGGAGAAAAGCACATCATCACGGCTCCTGAGAAGACATCGGCGTCGCCGGCGGAAAACCAAACCACCTCGGATGGAGAGGGTGAGATGACTTGACACGCACAACATATAAAAACATACACGCTTGCGTAAAAAAAAAAAAAAAAAAAAAGTGTGAAAATGTCTCGTTAAATGTATCCTCTGACTTTTTCTCTCTTGTTCTGTCTCCCGCAGTCGTCCTCCTTCAGCAGTATAACAGACTCCACCATGTCTTTGAACATCATCACGGTCACGTTGAACATGGGTGAGTAGCGTACACATCTGTATCTGTAGCAAGGTTTCCATCCAGATGTTACCGAGGTCATACTCACATATTTCTATTGAGTCCAGATGTTACACATATGCTCCATATAGGGTCTTGTGTACATATAGGGTCCTCTTTTTCAGGTGGTGATCTTTATTTCCCTTTACATGAATCCCTTTAATCTTTCATCTCTCCTCGATTCCTCCTGTAGAGAAGTATAACTTCCTGGGCATCAGCATCGTGGGTCAGAGTAACGAGAGAGGCGACGGTGGCATCTACATCGGCTCCATCATGAAGGGCGGAGCAGTAGCAGCTGACGGACGCATTGAGCCAGGCGATATGCTGCTCCAGGTGTGTGTGTGTGCACAAGTGTATAAAATGTCTTTGTGTGCCGTAGCATTACGGTTTCCCTTCACTTGATGCAACTGATCAACTATATGATGAACTGGAACAGCGACAGTTCAGAATTAAAAGAAAGAGCTGGTTCTTCTCTGGATGCCTCATCATCCTCTCAGGGTTCGTCCCTGTCTGCTGGAGCTGGCACAATCTCTAGATGCCTCGAATGAACGGCATGTCCCAAAATCCCGTGGAAAGCCTTCCCAGAAGAATGGAATGTTCAACAAGCTGTTTTGGCCACACAATGTGCGCCTAAAACGGACAATTTGTGCGCGCGGTGTAGACAAACCCTACAGCACTTGATACACTTGTTCAACTGCTGATGAGAATGATCCACCGCCATGTGATATTTGGTCTTTTATTGCATCAACCTAAAGTTATGAAAATGAAGCTGAAATAGATTATTAAAATTATTTTTAAAAAGAACATTCCATGTCCTTGGGTGGGCGGGGCAATTATCAAGTGGACATTATTTTTACCTTTAATACAGTACGTATGTTTTATCTAGAAAGCTGTACTCAACTAAAATCTCATTAATATTTAATTATAGACCCCCAAAAATTCATAAATTAATTTAAATATTTCTAGTTGTAAGATTCCTAGGTCCATACTTATGATTTATTTTAATATGCATTTTGTTTTCTAGAAATATTTATCCTTGTTTATTTACTGTTGTGTAACGAAATGTTTGTTGGATTAATTGTATTTTTCTTGTAATGTTTAATAGATGATCATCTCTTGTCTTTCTTTGGTTCTAGGTGAACGACATCAACTTTGAGAACATGAGCAATGACGATGCTGTGAGGGTCTTGAGAGAAATAGTGCACAAACCAGGGTAAGAGTCGCATCTGGGGGACAGGAGCGTTCTCAGGGTGTGTTGGAACCGTGTGCTGAATGAAGGGATGCATGTTTGTGTGTTTGTTGGTTTGTTTGTTTACAGCCCTATCACACTGACCGTGGCGAAGTGTTGGGACCCGAATCCCCGCAGCTGCTTTACCTTACCTCGCAGTGAGTAGTCATATTCCTCGTTCTCATTGTGCGTCAGCGTTTCTTACTCACAGGTTTTAGTAATCAATGGGGATGAGAATAACCAGGACGCGCCGATACGATATTATCACAATCCATACAAGTGCTGATCTGATTTGGATTGCGATTGTGATTGTATTATTTTTTTATATATATAATACATAATTGATTTTATATGATACACGAATCGCCACATAAAAGAATCACAATGCATAACTGAATCGATTCCCCCATCTCTACTAATCAGCACCACTATTGTGGCGTCTTATTCGCTGGTCTGAACAACTCGACTGCCAAATACTAAAGATGCCTTTTTTCGTTCTGTATGTTCATGTTCAGGTGAGCCGATCCGCCCGATCGATCCCGCTGCCTGGGTGTCTCACACGGCGGCGATGACGGGGGCGTACCCGGTGTACGGCCTGAGTCCCTCCATGAGCACCATCACCTCCACCAGCTCCTCCATCACCAGCTCCATTCCAGAGACCGAACGTAAGGGTTTCCTGCGATAACGACTGTGACGAGATGACGTTGATATAACACTGAATCAGTGACCCGAACGAAATGTTGCAAATACACTGAAATTTGAACCTTTATTCGGAGCGTTCATGCCAATTAACATCCATTTGCACTGAACAAATCCACGGTCTGTTTATCGTTATCCCATTGTCGTGTAGCCTCCGTCGTTCCGACACCGTTTCATCAGAATAATTCTAACTTTAAAAACGTCAGCTCCCACTAAATAGCTGGCGCTGAATAAAAACAACTCCTTAATAATACATGAGTAAATGAGCGCACTACTCACATATTCATTTCCCCTGCAGCATCTTCAAGATCAGAACTCTCATCCAGTCACAATGACGAAGAAGTTCATAAACAGCTGACCTCAAAAGACTTAAACGCACCCGTACATTTTATGATTCGATGTGGTGATTCATACTGATTATTCATTTCTTGATAAGAGCCTCAGAGAGTCTGGATTTTAAGGACCTCCTGATGACCAGCCACATCCCTGTTGCTGTACTAAATGTTTTATTTTATTGTTTTTTATCTTCATATTTTCAGGCTTCGAGGATTTCCACTTGTCCATTCACAGCGATATGGCAGCTATCGCTAAAGCGATGGCGTCTCCAGAATCTGGGCTGGAGGTGCGAGACAGGATGTGGCTGAAAATAACCATCCCAAACGCCTTCATAGGTAACGGGGCAATCTTATGCTCTACCTTGGGATTAAACTCTTTTTGGGGGGAAGAGGTCACACTGAATTACACATGAAGTACTCTAAAGCTTGAGAAGGCTAGACATTTCTTATTAGAACTTGCTCGCCGTAGCATCCGGAGATCGCGAGTTCGCTTCCCGGGTGATGCTGTAACCTCTCGCAGCCGGAGGTCTAGAGAGAGCTGATTGGCCGAGCTCTCTCAGAGGGAAGGGGTGAGAGGTACTCGGTGCTCCCACATTAATCACGGCTCTACAGCCAATCAGGGGCGTCTGTGAGCTCACGCAAGCGGAAGGAGCGGATAGCGCTGTCCTCCGAGTGTGTTACGCCGCCCCAAAGATGCGGTCAACTGGCATCACGTGGTTCGGAAGAAACACGTGATAGTCTTCGGCCCTCCCGACCGAGTGGTAGTAGTAGCCTTAATGTGGAGCCCCCTAGTGACGGGGAGGATTTGCACACGACTAAATTAGGGAGAAAATTGGGGGGGAAATCCCACCCCCCCCCCCAAAAAAAAAACTTGCTCATTTATATATGAATTAAAATAATAAATTTTGCGGTTATGTGCTTGTGCCGCGTGTGTATTATAAGGAGGTGTTTGTTGTTTACTTCCTCCCCAGGCTCAGATGTGGTGGACTGGCTCTATCATCATGTGGAAGGTTTCACAGACCGGCGCGAAGCACGGAAGTACGCGAGCAACTTGCTGAAGGCTGGATACATTCGTCACACTGTCAACAAAATCACCTTCTCCGAGCAATGCTACTACATCTTCGGAGACCTCTGTGGCAGTGAGTTTCTTCTTTTCTCTTCGCTTCATTTTAGACTAATAAAAAAAATGGTTTCATCACTCTCTCTCTCTCTCTCTCTCTCTCTCTTTCTTTCTTAGATATGGCTAATCTCTCTTTGCAAGATCATGACGGCTCTAGCGCGTCTGATCAGGACACACTTGCCCCCCTGCCCCACCCAGGAGCTGCTCCGTGGCCCTTTGCTTTCCCCTATCAGTATCCCCTCCCTCAGCCCTACAGTCCCCACCCAGTGCAAGATCCAGCTTACAGCTACACAGCAGCAGGAGGAGGAGGAGGAGGAGGAGGCAGTGCTGGCAGCCCACACAGTGAAGGTGAGACTGCCTAGAAAGTCTAGAATGCATACCAGATTGTGTAATTGTGTTATCTCCACACTGATCACATCCTTACATGTTAATCGCACTGAAACTGACTTGTCCCACGCTCCTCTTCTCTCCTTTGTCTCTCATCCTTAGGGAGTCGCAGCAGCGGTTCGAACCGCAGCGGTAATAAGGCTGGCGCGCTGGAGACAAAGTCGGGCGGAAGTGGTAGCGAGACTGAGAAAAGAGAAAAGGCGCCTAGTGAGCGCTCGGCGGCGCCCCCTAGTGAGCGCAGCATCCACAGCGTCCACAGCGTCCACAGCATCCACAGCGTCCACAGCGTCCACAGTGTCCACAGCACACTCTCACAAGGCCAGAACTCCTCATACGGACCTCCCGCAGCCCCTCCCGCACAGATCCCGGGTTCTCCATCAGGCCGAGATTTGGCATCGGTGCCCCCTGAACTCACGGCGTCCCGCCAGTCCTTCCGCATGGCCATGGGAAACCCGAGCGAGTTCTTCGTAGATGTCATGTAATGCACTTCAGGTGACTTAATCAGACGACCTGACCCTCACGCGGATATAGAGATTCCTGGAAAATGTCCTAGTCACCCTTGTAAGTCTCGAAAGGGTGCTGAGTTGTTCCATTGCGTTGTCCTTTCTGTGTCCTGTGGCTTGTACTTTCTTCAGTGAAGAAGACTGGGATGGGTGGAGCTCGTACCCCTGCGTCCTCCGGGAGGCTCTGTGGGATGGAGGGATGAGCTCAGAGTGGCGTGGATACTTTCCGTATGGTGTTCGTTTTCGTTTGTTTCGTCTTTTTATGTCCTGCATTTCTGTCTGCAGTGTTCCTTTTTGCAGTTCCTCATCTAGAGCCGTTTTTTTTTTTATCAAAGATTACAAAAAAAATCAAAAACAGAGACCAGCGAGACGGGAGATGGAGGTAGCGCTTCTCTCTCGGTGGCTTTTGCTTTTACATGGATGAAGTGACATCATTTCATAACAATTCAAATCACAATCAAAAGAAACTGTAGACGATTGTTTTATATTCCGCTTGTCTTGTACGTTCTCTGTCAGTAATCATATGAAGAGTAGGAAAGAGAGAGGGTGGGGAGGGCAGCGTTTTAATTGCAGTGGACTCCAGAGGCCCTTTATTTGCTCGGTCCAGCAGGGGTCTAAATTGTTTGCCGTTTTACAAATCAGTATGATTGAATATGTTGATTGATATGAATATGAATATCAGTATGATTTCCAATATGTAGGAAAGTCATGTCTGCTTGTGTTAAACTTGGCCAATTTGGCGTGAAGATCCATCATCTCTGACACAATTGATACGCATAAGACTATAATCTAAGTATAGTATACTAAACTATAGTATGGTAATATCCAAATCGCTGTTTTATCATTCCATTTTCCTTTGATATTACAATATCACCTATTTTTAGACATTAAAATAGCAATATCTGCAGGAGATTGTGTGATTTTTGGACAGTACTACGTATCAGAACAGGCCACGCCCACTCCTTACCACAGTGATCGAGAGCGTCATAAGAGGACAGCTCTACTAGGAACGTGTCCGGATATTAAGTAACGAGTTTGCCCGATCATCTTGTTCCTGTCCATGTTGTAGCATCTTGAACCCGGACGCCTGGTTGCCCGAGCTCTCTCAGAGGGGAGGGACGTGAGACGCTAATACCCCTATCTCACCTATGCGGTTTGAGTCGCGGTGAGATGTGGTGGTAGGCACCATGTTCCGCAAAGTTCCGCACGGTCCGCGAGCTTCCGCGAGGACCACCAAAAAAAATGAAACATGTTTAATTAAACATGCTTCATTTTTCACGCGTAATCACACCGCATAGGTGAAATAGGGGTATAATCGAAGCCAATCATGGGAGTCTGTAAGCTCGTGCGAGTGGATAGCGCTGCTACCAACGGTGCGTGAGCGAGCAGTTCGAAAAGATGCGGTCCGCTGGCGTCACGAGGCTTAGAGCAAACACGTGATATTGATAGTCTTCAGCCCTCCCTGACTGGTAGTTGTAGCCTTGATGGGGTGTCCCCTAGTGGTGGGTGGAAATTTGCGGTGAGTAAATTAGGAAGAAAATTGGGATTCGCAAGAAAAATTATAATAAAAAACAAAAAAACAAGTCAATTGAATTGTTACCAAAAATGCTTTCTATATTTTATCTTTATTTATTTGGTTCCCAGATCCCAAAATCAGGTTGGGTCCAGGCTCAGCTTTTGTTAACTGGAATAATTGACAGCTTTATATATAAACTTTAAGAGCATATACAAGTTTACTACATAGAGTTTCAAAAACTTTATAACCCGTGGGAATAAAAAACCCCACAAAGGAACCAGTGGTTAGCACTGTGGCCTCGCATCTTCAGAGTCGAGGGTTTGATTCTCACCTCGGATCCGCGTGCATGGAGTTTGCATGTTCTCCGCGTGCTTAGTGGGTTCCCTCCCAGACGTATAGATCGGGTTAATTGGTGTTCCCAAACTGTCCGTAGTGTGTGTGCCATAAGTCTAAGTCTCCTGGGATATAGGTTTAAGGCCCCCTGCAAGCTGTATAGAAGATGAGTAAAAGAACGAATGAACATAAGAACCACTTGGACTATGAATGAATGAATATTACCGCTCACCCAAACAACACAAATGTAATCGTCCCTGTAACATCTGTCAGATATCAAAAGACAAACTACGACTTTATGCACTTTTATTGCATTTAAAAAAATGATTATGTCCTTAAATAATAATCTTGGTTTAATTCACAAGAGAAAACATCGTGTTCGTGAAGAATGAATCACTTTGAACTGTAGACTGTGAGGCCAAACCCCTGAACCCGTCCATGTCCTTCTCTTTCTTACTCTCCACCAATTGTTTTATCACTAACATTAACATCCTGTATTTTTACAGTCTAATGATTCTTTGTATGTCTGTAAACGCATTATTGTTTTGTTTTTTTCCAAAAATACATTTATCACAGGTTTTTAATGATTAGAAACTGATGCTCTGTAGTGTCAAACGGTTCAATTTTAATAATCGCTGTACACTGTTTTATGCCAAAACAAATTGTTTTTATTTATAAACATAGTTTTATTGCCTACATGATGTGTTTGGTGAATCTGTCTTTTCACTGTGTCTGTGTCAAATGTAAAAAAAAACAAAAAACTTTTAATATATTTTCGGCAAATGTTGGTGTGTATTTAAAATACACTTCCTGGTAAAAAAAAAAAAAAAAAAAAAAGATTTCACACAATATGGTGTCCAGTTCATGTGTGAAAATGATTCCTCATGCAATTCCTCATGCACACAGAAGCACTTTTTCATAGTTTGAATCCTAGAATATGGCCGTGCCATCCGTGAAGGAAAACTCCATAGATGTGATAACCTGGTCATTCGGTACATTCAGGTCGCCAGCTGACTTAATTTTTTGCCACATAACGTTACTCTAGACCTTGCGACATTGCTCTAGACCTAGTCTAGACCTGACCAAATGAAGCAACCCCAGATCATAACACTGCCTCCAGATTTGTTTGGCTGTAGAGCCGTGATTAATGTGGGAGCACTAAGTACCTCTCATCCCGCCCCTCTGAGAGAGCTCAGCCAATCAGCTCAGGGTTCAGCCTTGTCCTTACTGGGTTTAATTATGTTTTGGATTCGCATTTCTTAATTTCTCAATTCCAGTAATTTCAGATCCCCTTCCATTGTTTTGCTTGATGATTACTGATAATTTGACCCTTTGAATTTGAAGAGGGCCAGGCAGAGTATACAGTATGCAATCGCGTACATATTGGTAACGTTGCCAAACCACAGGGTCCAGGGTTCCCAGTTTGATCCTGGGCTCTCTGTTTAGAACTTCTTCTATCTTCTCTGCAAATTTGGATAGGCTTTCTTCCAGGTTCTCGGGTTTCCCGCCATCTCCCAAAAACATGCCAGTAGATACACTGTATACAGAAAGTTGCCCCTGGATGTGATTGTGCCCATGCATGACGGCTCATGGTAGGCTACAGAGTAAGATAAAGTGTTTACTGAAAATATATTAATATACACTATACCCGAGGGTACCCATAGCTCTGCCAGTGTGCAGATTGACGCGCCCGTGTGCTACCACTACCTGAGAATGGAGTGTCCCTTCAAACTCCTGCCTTTCCTCGCACTGCTCCAGTGTTTCAACAGATATCTTATCATAATATGACATAAGGTGATAAGGTGATGATGATGATACTGTACACTGCCTGCTTGCCTGTGGCATGCTCACATTATGACATAAAAGTTGATGATGACGCTGCCCACTGCCTAGCTGTGCCACCACCACCTGGTGCCTGGTGCTCGCAGGCACAAGCAGAATTTCTCTCTTATTTTATTTTATTTTTTTTATTTTGTGTGTATATACATATTTAAAGCACTGCTTTGTCAAAGCTACTCCTTTTCACATAAAATACCCCTAAAAACAAATGCAACCATTGAAAATAACCTTGATTTTCTGTGAGAAAATCTCAAATATATCACATAAATCCCAAAACCTGACAACATTTTTTGTATTCCTGCTCTGTTGGACGTTACGTCATTATACAGCAAGTCAGCTGACACAAGGCGTTTCTCCTCACACCCATATTCCGACTGATTCCGCCCCCCCTTCTCTATGATTGGTTATTATTACCCGCCTTCTCCAATAGGATCGTGACGGCGTGTAAGCCCTGTCCTTACAGCCAATGATGAAGCAGTATGTGGATTGCCTGAAAATACGGGTGTGTAAAAGAAAAAATACCGCTGCTTGGAAAGAGGGAGCGGTCGGCCATCTTGAATAGGATGATCTGACTGATCAGTGACCGCTAGAGTCTTACAGAGCGCGCTGAATAACACAGGGCTTTGCAGCGACGGCTTATTGGGCGGCACCGAGGCGATTTTGTGGCAAGTCAGAAAATCAACTGGTAAGATTTAAGAGTCGTTTTTGGCTTTTTTCGGGGGTGTGATAAGGTGCTGAAAGAGTGTCGTGACAGAAATTCAATTCAAACGAACCGAGCATAGCCTCGGCTAGTAACATTAGCTAGTCTGTAAAACGCTTGTGTTGGGTTAGTTTGCGTTGACAGTGTTTAACTTTGGTTAACCCAAACCCATATAGTAACATATATATTTATAGTTTATGTTCGATATTCAAGAAATATAGCATTATTTTCTAATAAACGTCAATCGTGATGTTGCTAGGCAGCTAGCCGTTCGCCCTGCAGTGCTGGTCAGATTTTTTTTTTTCTGGGCTCGGCGGACATTTTTATCAAATTTCGACCCTGTGTCTGTTCTAATGTATTTATATTAAGATATCCCATGTATATTTTAGACAATTGTAAATAATAATAATAGTAGTAGTAGTAGCAATATGAATAATAATAATATTCGACATACATTATTATTGTTTAGGCGTTATTTTTGGGAAGTACACATTTTTCTTGGGCTGTGTCCTAAACAGCACAGGTTTTGAACTCAAGTGCACTACACATGTTCAGTTTCTAGGCGCTATCAAGTGGACTAAATGTCAAATGGGAACGAAGCCCCAGAAAGGCCGGTTTTTAACGGGGGACATATTGGATGCTGCAGCTTATTGAAAAATTGATGACATTTCCCCCGTTTTTTTTTCCATTAAATGATTATTAATTATTATCCATCGAATCAAATAATTATTTTGTATATTACAAAATCCTGATTGTGAATGAATGATCTTTTCTGTATCCTTATATACAGTATATATAAGTTTTGACCTTTTGAGCTTAAAATACTAATCATGTTCAATAATCTGACCAATTTTGCATTTATTTGTCTCTTCTGTCCTAAATGCATGTATTAGCACAGAAACAATCTACTCAGTCGTGATAAATTCATGAAGCATGTCTGGATTTAATTACAAATATGAGCTATTGATTTCCTGTCCTGTAATCAGGCCTTGAAGATGGATTTATTTTGTATTATTAGTTTTTCAGTAAGATGTGTTCAAGGTCAGTGCATTCTTCAAGAGCACTGCTGCATCAAGATGCTCACATCATGAAGTTATTGATGTACTACATTTTTTGTGTGTGTGTTGTCTTGCCTTGATCCCTACTCCTCTTCTAGTTTGCAATTTAAAAATGTATTTTGAATCCTGTGTTTTAAAGGAGGGGCTTGGAGATCTGTTGAGCACATCACACACACACACACACAATGATGTGTAGATCTTAACGGAATCCTGCAGTGGTTTTTCACTTTTATTTTAATTTGTGTGTGTGAGAGAGAGAATAATTTTGTATTGAAGTTCTGCTTACTGTCTGTTTGGTCACAGTAATTGTTTTCCGCGTTGCTTGAAATCCACGACAGGCTTTTGTTGGAGGTATAGCAATAAAATTTCTAAACACGTGTGACTCCCTGTATCTTCCTGAAAATGTGTCTCAGTAGCGACATGGACGATGCTTCTTCAGTCCGATTTCAGTAAAACTTTACATGGATGCTGATTTCATAAGATATTTGTTTGCATTCTCAAAGCATTGAATCAGAGTTTTATCTAGCCAGTTTTTCTCCAACTATGTTGCTAGATTATAAAGATTGGGCGGAGGTGTGTGTAAATGATAGATATAAGCGATATAAGTTATTCTGAGTTGAGCACGGAAACCTCAGAGTGGTGCAACAGTAACGTATTTTTATGGCATTACATTATCATAAAATGTGCACATTAAAAGCCTCTGATCTGCCTTTTTCTCCAAACTTTAAACTGTTTAGAAATAATATTTATGACGGATAACCGAATCAGCACCTACGTATCATGATAACGTTTTGGGTGGTGAGAGGTTATTCCCTTGAACACTAGATTGGATGCAATCTTAGGGATTTTTTTTTCCTTGAGCATCACACTGTCCTCACCGACGTGCTCTCTTCCCATAATGCATGCTGGAACCACCAGGTAATTGGGGCACATGCGCTCAACCATCCACACGATGTAAAAGAAAACGTGATCCGTCAAACCAGGACATTTCCATACGCCCATTGCACTCTGAGCAAGAGTCTAGTCTTTGCATCTCATGCAGATTAAAGAGTCTTGGATGCTCATCATTGTTACCAGTTCACTTGATTGTTACCAGTCCCATTCCACTCCCGGAAACTCTTCACCTCACCGAATGTTACATGTGTTGAAAGAGCATATGGATCATTCCAATTAGGCAGAACCGATCGGGTCGAGCATTTACATGAATTATTTTATTTTTGAACTGTTATCTCGTCATAGGTGTAAATTTCTTCCGATCAGACTGTTCTGATGGACCTGGTTAATTCTTTTTTTTGTTTTGTTTTCCTTTTTCTGATTAATAGTGGAATATTCAGATCCATGTAAACGCAGATAATTTCTTTCACAACATTTTTCTTTTATATATAAACCCCATTTGCTATTAGTTGTATTTCTGGCCAGTGAAGAAAATAATTTCAGATGTACACACCCTGAAAAGAAATTGTTGGCACTTTGTTTCTCTCTGTGTCTCTCATACGGTATCTTCTCATGTTGAAAGTGTCATTAGCACCAGAGATCCTGAGCTGAAACTGGTGGATTTAAAAAATAAAAAAAATTTTTTTTTAAAGAAATAAAACAGCATGAACTTGCTCAGGCTTAGCGAATAGAGTGAGTGTAACCTTTGTGTCATATTTGCATTAATACTCCACCCAGGTGTACAACCTCTAAATAAAACTTCACTGCTGAGCGTTGTCTGTTCCATACGCATGCAAATCATCATGTGGAAATAAATTCCTGCATTACAGTTCAGTGTAGTACAGTACGTCCTCCTTTGGTGTGTCTTCAATGCGTTTGCGTTTTTATTTCACATTAATTTCTCTTTCATCTTGTTTCCTCTCCAGATTTCTTACTATGGCCCGTGAACATTGAAAGTGCACCACCATGATCGGAGGACTTTTCATCTACAACCACAAGGGCGAGGTGCTGATCTCGCGCGTCTACCGCGATGACATAGGGTGAGCACCGATCAGCCGGCTCCTCAACTACACCCGAGATGACGATGTAAACAGGCAGACGATGGGCTTTTTGGCTCAAATAATCGATATAATTGTTAGAATAATTTCCATTACAGCATCAACAGCATGGTAACGATGTCTCTCCGCAGCACGCGAGTCGTGATTTGAGAACCGCAGCATGGATGGAAGATAACGTCATACACACCTCTTAATATCAGCAGAAACGGAGAGAGTTCATACACTTTTTTTTTTTTTTAATCAGAGAGTGTCCCCAGGAACATTTATATTATATATATTAAAAAAAACAGTTTGGACATCATAAGATTATGACAAAAAGTCCCAGACAGTGTTCAGGGCGAGGTTGCTATGGAGACAGTGGTTTTGTAAAATTGCTTTTGGCTGTCTCGGACTACAAGGGTGTGTGTATGTGCGTGCGCGTTTGTGTCTGCATCGTGCATGAAGAGTATTTAATGATGCTCTGTAGACAGTTGAGTGATCATGGAAAAACATACAGTTAATACTGGAGAAGGTGGGAGTGTTAGTGACTCTAACCTCCGGTCACAGCAGAACAGAGGAGGAAGAGGAGGAGGGAGTGATGTTAATGTGTGACACCCAATGATTATGAATTGTTTTCATATTTTTCATATGAATTATTGAGTTTTGAGATGGCTTTGGGATTTATTTTCTCTTTAAATGACATTAGCCAAGTTAAATTCCTGTAGAATTTAAACAGATCATTGATAAATATAGGAGGGTTTGAAGTAAGTGTCATAAGGATTTGTTTGTTTTGTACAAAAAAGGGAATCTTAGCTCGTTTTATATATATATATATATATATATATATATATATATAATATATCTCTCTACCAGTCTGGGTTTGGGCAGATGGCGCTGTTCAGCGAAGTGTGTGCAGTGTTCAGCGAAGTGATGTGAGTCGGAGGGATCTGAAAGCAGAGCACATGCTTATCTAAACGCAATCAACATGGCTGACTTTCCTGCTGCTCCAGAGAGCGAGTTTTCATTTACATTCAATTCAATTCACATCAGTATAGACACACTGTTGGCTTCTACACCTCAGCATCATTAGGTTGTGGATGAGAGGAGTAGAAGAAAAAAAACCTTCCCAAACCTTCCTGTGAGAGGGGGGGAAAAAAAACGTACAACAGTACATTTACAACAGTAAAATGAGAAAAGAGTTATGTAATATTTCTTATAAGGAGGATACATAGTCAGTGTATTTGGTAGAAATCATGTCTTCCTTTACTGAGGACATTGTGTCTCAAGAGGTTGGATATGAAAGTAGTAAAACACTTCAGCATGTCTCGCAGGTTCTAGATAAAGTGTGAACTTGCTCATTGTTAACCATCCAGCGTTTCTCACAGGTCTGAAATATACTTGCAGTGGTAGCAAAAATCTGGTCTACTACATACAATAAGCAACAAATACATATGACAATATTTAGATTTATTTGATATTTTTATTAATTTCACATTTCAGAGATCCAACGATCTAACACTCCCCTCCATCTACCCATATGTGAAGAGCGAAACAACATAAAGAATAAGAACGAAACACTCTTTGGTGTACAAAGCTGGCACTGTTTGTCAGAGCACCTGTGCGTATGGGAACACTCTTGGTGCCGATCCATTGATCGATATCTTCACAGACATGCAGCAGCCTGATGATCCCCTTTCAGTCTGTTTCTCAAGTCAGGTTTACAGATTTAAACCCACTGGTATTAAATAAAATACTTTTGTCTTTGATATTTAATCCAAAGTAGTGCATGTTTAGTGCAGAAAGTTCAATTCCACTTATTAAACATGTGGGTAGATGGACAGGAGGGTTTAGTGGGTTGGATCTCTGATGCTGCACGCCGTAGTCTCTAGAAATATTTCTGCTGCATGAAAATTAGTCATCTAACATTAGCGGTCTAAAACGTTAGCCGGTCTAGCTCGAAGAGAAGTAACATGTAGTCGTGTAGATAACAACACCGCATAGTTGCTGCTTTATTTCATAGAATTAAATAGAAAGTCTCAAACACTGCCGTTAATACTATATGATGAGAAGCCGTAAGGGTGACTCCTAGTTGAACCTTGGATCCTTCGCCCCCCCCACGATCTTGGTGCGTCTTTCCGTTCCGATGCCATGACATCCGTTCCATGACACGTCCGTCTCTTGCAGGAGGAATGCGGTGGATGCGTTCCGGGTTAACGTGATCCACGCGCGCCAGCAGGTCCGCTCGCCCGTCACCAACATCGCCCGCACCAGCTTCTTCCACGTCAAGCGCTCCAACATCTGGCTGGCCGCTGTGACCAAGCAGAATGTCAACGCCGCCATGGTGTTCGAGTTCCTCTACAAGATGTGCGACGTGATGACCGCGTACTTCGGCAAGATCAGCGAGGAGAACATCAAAAACAACTTTGTGTTGATCTACGAGCTGTTAGATGGTAAACACGCCGACGTATATCTCTCTCTGTGTCATATAACCGGTTGGTTAATGTTTTTTGTTATGGGTTGAGTCTCTTTTTCCTCTGTTTCCTGGTCCAGAATATTGCCCCTAACCCCACCCCCTCCCCAGTATTCCAGGAGCAGCTGGAGTGTCTGTCGTGCTGTGGTTTTTTTAGGTTTTGATTTTTATGACTTGTATATAAGAAAATCAAAACCTAAAGAAAATACTGCGCAGACAGGGCAGCGTCTTCACACAGCCCCGGATCCAGCGTCAGTATTGAAGATGGTAAAGATGAGATTTCAATATCAAACTTGCAAGTTCTTTGAAAAGGTTAACAAAATATTGTCATGGTATTGTATCAGAGAGACAGTTTGGCACACAGTTTGTTTTTGCTTTTGTTTTTCGGGAATGCAGAGTAATGGAGTTGCCTCCTCAGAGCAGGACACTTCCAGTATTCCTTGAAATTTGTCCAAAGTAAACAGCTGTCTTTGTGCTGCTGTCCTAACAGGACTCTCTTTGTTTCGGGGAGCGGACACAGCGCCAAATATCCTGGCGTACCTAGTCGACCTCATCATTAATTAACAAGTGTTGACGAACTTGGTGTCTACTGCAGCAACGTTTTCTCTCTGTGTGTGTCGGGGAGGGGGGGGGGGGGGGGGTTGGTAACCATTAGGGCTCCACGGCTAATCAAAAAAAAAAATTATCTCGATTCATAAATACACGCAATCTCATTTCTGAATAATGTCGATTTACTCACATGCACGTGTCAAACCATAGTGTTTTCTGCTGTTTAGCAGAAAGTATATACATGTATACACCAGGGTTTGACATTGGCACCCGCCCACCCGCCAAATGCGGGTAAAATTCGGCTTTAGTCTCACTAGTCACTTTGGCGGGTAGTTTATTCTTTGGTATGACAATATATTTTTGTTGTAGTTTTCTCTAAAATCATCCGATATAATAAACGCATTGCAACGTAATATTACGCGCATAAAACGCGCATGAATGTAATGAGGACATTTAAT
>JAQQZT010000038.1:23154919-23168462 GCA_030068275.1 Clarias platycephalus | reverse complement strand
TAAGTAAATCTAGATATAACAAACATTAACGTATCATGGTGAAGAAAAAACTGCGATTTTCTGGTAACAAAATTGTGACAAGTCAAAAGGCTGAATGGCGAGTGACTCCGGAAATCCACTAGCCGCATCGGCCAGTGAGCAAAAAAGTTAATGTCAAACCCTGATATACACTTATTTATTTTTATGTTTTTATTAGAAGGTGAATGACTTAGACATGCGCGCACACACTTTAAAACTAAAATCTATACTACTGTATGAACACAGACAGACATGTACAATGTTAATGGGGATATAATTTACTGTATTAGGAAATTAAACCTGTTGTGTTGATTCTGTTACACGGATACACTGAGAGCAGATCGAAAGCTACAGTGAATTATACTTGAATTGTGCTAAGACTGAGCAATAAACCTTCTGATAATTACATGAAATATTGTTATCATTGTGTTGTTAAATATTTATGTTTAATAGCTTTTACTCACTTTAGGTGTTCAGTGGCAGCTGGTGCAAAAAAATGTTTGGGGGCGCACAAACTAAATTAAAATTAAACTTTTTAATAATTGCCAGTAAATAGCCATAAGAAGTGCTGGAAAAGCACCGAGTGTAAGTGCGGCCGCGATCACTTGACAGCTGCTTAATTAGAAGATCAGGTCGATCTGGTCCAAGCTCTTTAACTGTTTTTCTTTCTTCGTTCGATCGCCTTGCGAAGGGGTATTTTAGCAAAGAAATTACAGAATTTTCTCTCATATTTATCTGGCTTCCACGTCAATCACTATTCAATACATTAATTACAATCTGCTGACCGTTAATAAGACTCGTTGAGAATGGTCCAATCACATGAGCCCAAATATTTAAAAACAGTATTGATTCGCTAAGAACAAAAGTGGGAGGGTTCGGGGATGATTTGAAAAAATCCAATTAGAGCTCAGCCTCAAATGCTTTTCAAAAATTTACGTGCCTACATAGACACCCTGCGTACATGGTGTACACAAATGAACATAATAGAGTTTAGATTTTTTATTAAAATTGGAAATAAATTCTATTAAGAAATTCAGCAGAATATTGTGACTAAATTAATTCATTTATTTTATAATTATTTTAATTTATAATTTATTTTCATTATTAAAATAAATAATTATGTTAAATAATGACATGTTAAAGTAACATTCTTCTCTGCCTAACTTTAAGGCGGGGCGGCGCCTCAGCGCCCCTTATTGACCTGCTGCCACTGCAAGTCCATGGATGTTCAATCTTTTGTTCCCTGCGCCTCTTAGTTATCACTTTTGCCACATGGCGAGGTGCTCCATTATGCTGGAACAGGCATTGTTCATCACCAAACTGTTCTTGAATGGTTCGGAGAAGTTGATGTTCGGAGGATGTTTTTGTACAATCTGTTTACTTTAATTATTTATTTTTATTCATGGCTGTGTTCTTGGGCAAAATTGTGAGTGAGCCCACTCCCACGGTTAACAAGCAACGCCGCACAGGAACACGGTCTCAGAATGCTTTACTGTTGGCATGACACAGCTTTTCTTCTCCGGATGCCCCAAACGATCGGAAAGGGAATTCATCAGAGAAAATGACACTACCCCAGTCATCAGCAGCCCAATCCCTGTACCTTTTAGGTAAAGGTTTTTTTTTTTTTTTTTTTTGCTGCCTGTCTTGAGATGTATGAAGGTGAGCGCTGCCTTCAGTCCTGTGTCATGCCAACAGTAAAGCATCCTGAGATCATTCATGTGTGAAGTTGCTTCTCAGCCAAGGGAGCGGGTAAAAACCAAAACCACACCAGGGTATAAAGATTTGGAAAGGGGTCGGGAGAATAATTTTAACATAGTAAAAATGTGTAGCATCATATATTCTGGAATATCACATTGATGTCAAGTAAAGAACATGCTAAAGTGCTTGTGACAGGGGTTGAGTCTTTGTGCTTGTAATGAATGAGTGTCGTCTACTTGGTTCGTTCCCCTTACTGTAGAGATCCTGGACTTTGGTTACCCACAAAACTCTGAGACCGGAGCCCTGAAGACCTTCATCACTCAGCAGGGCATCAAGAGCCAGGTTAGTAGTTATTACTATGAGCTAAACAGATTGATGGGCTTTTTCAAACTCGTTCTTAATTTGCTCCACTGACTCTTGAGTTGTGGTGAAATTTTGCAGTAGTAGATGTTATAAAGGCGAGTGAATTACGTGAGTCACTGCACACAGACTGATATGTTTTCTGTTACCTTTCCATGCTCCATCGCCTGGTGTGACGACCCGCCCTTCTAGCATCACGTAAGCACACCCTGCTTTCACTGTCTGATAATCGTTAATGACGCTCTAAAATGATTAATAAAACTCTAAATCTTCCCACAGTTGATTTAACTTTTGCATTTGCTTCCAGACTAAAGAGGAGCAGTCTCAGATCACCAGTCAGGTGACCGGGCAGATTGGGTGGAGGCGCGAGGGCATCAAGTACCGTCGCAACGAACTCTTCCTGGATGTCCTGGAGAGTGTGAACCTGCTCATGTCACCCCAGGGTAACACTCAAGTCCTGTTGCTCAACTCAACAGGAGGGGTTTAGAAGCAGTTTTTGGTGATTGGAGTATTAAGTTTGCCAATGTGTGTGTTTGTGTGTGTTTAGGCCAGGTGCTTAGTGCCCACGTCTCGGGCCGTGTGGTTATGAAGAGCTACCTGAGCGGAATGCCCGAGTGCAAGTTTGGCATGAATGACAAGATCGTCATCGACAAGCAGGGCAAAGGGGGCACTACTGACGACGCAGGCAAGAGGTGAGACTGAACTGGGGTACAGTAAACTAAATTACAAATGGGGTTCTTTGTTAATTAGATCTCCGTGACCCTGGAACAAAAAAACTATACGTAAAAAAAACATGCAGTTCAGTCTTGAGGCCTCAGTCAAGGCTGGAGCGGTGTAATGTGATTACAGTTAGTGTCGTCATATTCTGTTCTGTTAACCACCGATTGAGTGTATCTACCAGACTTTTATGCATTTTACACATCAGAGTATACTCTGGGCTAGTGTTTAGGAGAACTGTATGATGGGTTTTGTAGACTGGAGTTGATGATGAATTGGTGTCGGCCACAGATGCCCCTTTTCCCACCAAGGCAGTTCCAGAGCTAGTTCTGAGTCGATGCTCAATTTCAAACCAGTTTGAACAGCCAAAGCATTCGAGACTGCCATCTTTAAACAAAATAAAATAAAATAAATGCAATAGGCAGCCCAAGTGCCTTGTAGTAATGATGGTTTAATCCCAAAGTAGAATCAGGAGAGCTTTTCACAAAGCCACATTAAAGTTTGTCATCGTTGTTGTTGCTGTGCTCGTCACTTACACATTTTATTTTTATGTTGTTGTTTTTTTTGCCACCCGTCTAGTTATTTATTTATTTAGCCGCTAGCAGTACTGGGAAAGTACAGACGTACACTGGCATAATGACTTAATGACGTGACTCTGTAGCCCATGGAAAGCAAAGCCAGTTCTTAGGAGGTTCGCTATTGAACCGGCATTAGCACTGGAGTTAGCACCTGATTCACTTTGGTGGAAAAGGGGTAAGAGAGCGTGTGCTCTCTCTCTCTCTCTCTCTCTCTCCCCTGACTCATCATTGCAATAGAAGAAGTTTCTCAGAAATTGTAGTGCATGCTAATCCTCCCTGAGCAAAGACTTCCCTGAATACAATAAAGAATAAACAATAGTGTTTTTTTTGTTTTGGTCATAATAAAGTCTCAGAAAGACTAATCAGGCCTACAGTGAAGTGAGCAATCTGTCTCTTCACAAATCACGTTCGTGTTGATGACGATTAAAAAGTGATTATGTAAGTCCCGTCCCCCCCCCCCCCCTCCAATCAGAAATGGTGGTAGAAATTAAGATGCCTATGATGATATCAGTACCAACAACACTCAGACTTGTGGGCTGTTCTGTAATGAGTTTGATTTTGTCTTTGTCTGTCCATTTTTGTTTAAAATAAACAACAGCTGAACATGTTTTTTTTATGTTCTGCTTTTTTATTTTGTAATTCGCACATTTTGTTTTCTTTTCTCTGCTGGACTGCAGTCCAGAGTTAGGAGGCAGGTAGTATACCTCTCGCTCCTCACCCAGTCATCCATCTACAGCTTCTCCTGTATTAGTTTCTAAAGCTTCAGGTGTGTTTGTGTCATGTCATCTAAAGTCATCGTGTATCAGTCCTGATCTCGAGCCTGAACGAGCATCTGAATGTCCCCAGTGTTCTCCGAATGCCAGACGTACTTCCTGCCTTAAGCTTGTGTTCTGAGACACTGTAATGTTTGATATTCAGAGTGTGTGTGTGTGTCTCCTGTGTATGCTCTGCAGTAGCGGGAAACAGTCTATAGCCATCGACGACTGCACCTTCCACCAGTGCGTGCGACTCAGCAAGTTTGACTCTGAGCGCAGCATCAGCTTTATCCCACCGGATGGAGAGTACGAGCTCATGAGGTTTGTGTTTTTGTGTTTCACACACCGTATGATTAGACAGCACTGTTGGAGCTTGGCTGTGTGACTTAATCGACTCTTGTTGGTCGGTTTGATTCATTAAATTTACGGATCAGATTCCAGTATCGACTCGCACTGGTTTGATGAAATAAATCATTTAAAAACATTTATACAGTCTGAAATTGATTGATTGATGATACAACTTGTGCATAATATGCAAACGACTTGCAAAATTCTCCTGTTTTGTGAGAGTAGTGCTGCAGCTGCGTCCCTTTTAACGTCTATGGGCGGTTGCTGCAATACCGCCACCTACTGGATTGGAGCGGCAAGCAGAAGATGGGCAAGGGGGGGGAAAAAAGATTGATTTGTACATTTCATTACATTTAGGCAGACGTCCCTATCCAGAGTGACTTGTTTATTAAATAAAAGCGAAGTGTTCATTAAATACTTTTTGGAAACTTCAGAACCTGTAAGAAATGGAGATGTTTGTGACAAATCGGGCAATAAATATTAGTGCTAATATATAATCAAATCGAAAAAAAAATTTGAGTCGAATCTCCAGTGTAGCTGTGATTCACAGTCATTATGTGCACTAAGTGTTTTTAACATGCTGAGTGTGCACCCTGTCTGTAGGTATCGCACCACTAAGGACATCATCCTGCCGTTCCGTGTCATTCCTCTGGTAAGAGAAGTGGGACGCACCAAACTGGAGGTGAAGGTCGTCATCAAGTCCAACTTCAAACCGTCACTGCTGGCCCAGAAGATCGAGGTGACTGGAGATGAAGTTTTTTAATGTTTCTTATTATTATTATTATTGTCACGTGCCTGTGATTTGAGATGAACTTGTTACTATTTAGTTGTGATATAATTGCAACTGCTTGCAATTAATGATCAGATTTGTTTTTAATAAATGTCTAATATGGTTATTTACATCGTTTATGTCTTCAGGTGCGCATTCCCACCCCGCTCAACACCAGTGGCGTGCAGGTGATCTGCATGAAAGGGAAAGCCAAGTACAAAGCCAGTGAAAACGCCATCGTGTGGAAGTGAGTCGCACCCACAGCCTCTCCTCGCCGCCTGTTCACACCCATTCGGTAGATTTCCTCAGTTTACTTTAACTGTGTGTGTGTGTGTAGGATTAAGAGGATGGCTGGAATGAAGGAGTCACAGATCAGTGCAGAGATTGAGCTGCTGCCCACCAATGACAAGAAGAAGTGGGCTCGTCCACCCATCTCCATGAACTTTGAGGTCAGTTTAGTTCTTGGATGTTTAAACTCATTTAAACGCAAAAGTTATTTTATTATGAGTAAGTATTTTAAAGTTTCAACTAAGTTTTTAGCATGACGTTATTTAACTATTAGGTCAGCAGGTGTTGTTGCAATACTGCTGTTTGAGTGCGAGGAAAAGCTTGAGGTCCTGTCACATTCAAAACACGCACGAAACCACAACAGCCAGGTTGACGACAGCAGTTTAAAAACAAAAACAAAAAAAATCCAACCCTTGTGTTGGTAACCGCTTTGGTGCTTTCATTCTAGATAATATGTGTAGATGTTTTTATTTTATTTTTATGAGTTAATGAGGATTGTACTGAAAGATTATTGATTGTTGATTATTCATAATCATCAATTTACACTGATCTGGCCCCAGACGAATATTTATACATAAACAAACACAGGTTTTTAATTTTACAAATTTTTTATGTGCTTAGGAATAATGCAACACATTACCTGAGTAATATAATTTCTCCTTTATCTCCTCACGCGCACCATGAGGAGAAACTACACACACTAAACTCGGGTTCCTCTCGCTCAGGTGCCGTTCGCGCCGTCCGGCCTCAAGGTGCGCTACTTGAAGGTGTTCGAGCCGAAGCTGAACTACAGCGATCACGATGTGATCAAATGGGTCCGCTACATCGGCCGCAGCGGCATCTACGAGACCCGCTGCTAACGGCGGCCCCTCGGGTTCGGTCCGGAGGAGAGGAGAGGAGAGGGGGCGGGGCGCAGACGAGGAGAGAAGAGTCAGCGGAGCCTCGCTGGAGGAGGTGCAAAAGAGGCTCCCCCTTAATCACTCTCTCTCCCTTCATTCACCTCCTCTTCCCCTTTGCCTGCGTTCACATTGACGACAATAAACAAAAGATGGATCTAAAAAATAATTGGTTATTTAGAAACAATGTCTAGTGGAGAAAACAGAAAAAGGTTCAAAGTAAGTTTCGCTATCTTTGATGATATATAAAAAAAAGAAGATGCATTTCACCTTCATTATGCATACTTACTTGCCTGCTATAAGACGAGGCCCCGTTTCCCATCGGGTCCACTCTCTTCCTCTTTTTAAGCATTCCAAACCCCTCGCTGTTCGATCAATGGAGGATTTTAGGCTTATTCTCTATGTTAAGCGATAAGCAGTGAACCTGTGCTTCTGTTCTCAGGCCTCATCAGCGCTCTTTCTCTCGAGATCATTTCCCGCTTGTGTGGTTGTACTTCCTGCTCTGGTGTAGCCAGTTAAACTACTATACTTCCTTGCTTTTTTTCTTTTCTTTTTTTTTTTTCTTCGTTTTTTTTTTTAATGGTTTTTTTTTTTTTATTATTGTTTTTTTATTAAACCCCAATCCCTAAATGTATTAGTTAGATGTTGTCCCTATTTTGTAGGCAGTGTTTTATTGTACGCATCAACACTCTTGCCCCAACTTGTATCACTTATCCTTGTTTATCTTCTCCTCTGTCAGTACTTTGCCTCCGATACAGTTTTTTTTCATATGGATAATAATGAGGAAATGTCGTCTGCTTGGGTCTCTGATGTTTCACTTTTATCTGTGTGACCAAAATTCTCAGAAATGAGGAATTATGAACATAAAGTACTATTGCTAGAGTAACTCCAACTGTGTGTCTTGTGTATACAAACTCTATACACCATAAAGGGGTAAGAAGTGACCTGCCAGGCTGATGTTTCAGCTTTGTGTCTGTATCAGAAGTTTATTCAGGCTGGTTATACGTATGTATGTATGTATGTATGTCTGGGTGTGTGTGTGTGTGTGAGAGAGAGAAACCGAGCCTCTGTAAGCAGAGGGTCCCCCAACATCTCTCAGGAATCGTTCTAGGATGTTTACCAGATGTTTACGACGGGCCAGCGGGATTCCTCCAGTGCACTGATATGTATCTTCCCATATCCCCATACCCTCTGAGATATATATTTTTTTTTTTTATGGCACAAACGTGGTGGAGGCACAGCAATGAGCGCAGCTTGAAAGGAAAGGAAAGGGGTAGTGGCATTTATTTGGAATTTAATCAAAGCTCTGATTTCAAGGAAAGATTCTCTGGAATTTCTTTCAGGCCAGTTGAAAAGTAGAATAGTTCGAGTTCTGCTTTTCTCACTTTATCCTCTCAGTCGAATTCACAAACACTATTCAATAACGCCAGTTATTGAAGGAAAAAAAAAAAGTTTCACCATTTCACTTTAGAAACTGCCAAGTACTTTCTCTGAACGCAGTCTTGAAGCTGCAGTGATCCAAAAGACACTACACACTTTGCGTAAAAAGGTTTTTCTTCACCTCTCTGAGAGATGATGAGGGTCCTGTACAGCTTGATCCCTCAGCTTCAGTGTGTGTGCTCCTCATATGGTAACTTTGTGATTGTCTTGTTAGTCCTAATAAAGAAAAAAAAAAAAATCATGAGATGTGCGTGGTTTCTTTTGTTGCCATATTTTCTGGAAAATGAGTCACTTTTGAATATTAAGCATACCCTATAATTTCTTTCTGCATAAAGGGGGGGAAAAAATCATTTTTATTTTAAACAATGCCCCTACACAGGAACAGCTGGTATGAATGGGCTGGCTGAGCAGGCTTGGTTTCTAGCCCAGAGTGAAGATCCGGTACTCACTCGGATTAAAACGCTTATCCGATTTGGACTCTAGCATCGGCCTCTGATCTAGACAGAACACGTCATAACCAGGAAAGTCAGTAGTGTAGTAAGTGTTTACTCTCTACTTATCATGATTCTCAAGTAGACATCCAATTAAAGTTCAAAGTACTCAATAGACCTGTAAGTGTTGCGCATGTGTGCCATCAATCACATGGTGTAATATTCATTTCTCAGCCCTAATCATCTCAGTCCAGCCACTAATTGACATGTCATTTAGTCTGTAGCGGCGTTCCCTTTTCCAGTCAGGGACCCGTTTAACTGTAAATACTTTTCAAAGATGTGTCTTATCTTATACGATATTTAGACTTTTGGATCCATAGCGTGATTAAAGTTCATTACTGATAAATATTTATGAACTAGCTTGTTTTAAAGGTACTGTAGTTCAAATTGAAGCCATTTCATTAAACTTACAGCTGGTATAACTATAATTTCAAATATTTATGCATAATTAACTGTGATTTAATAAAAATCTCAGTTCCCCTGACTACACTTTCTGGACCCATCAGAGTCACCAGACTCACTTCTGAGAACCCTGGTCTGAGGAATGTGTTTATACTGGGAAGAGTGAGATGAGGGAGCTGTTTTTGCAAAGGTAAACTGAAAAAAAAGAAAGCCAGACTAAGATATCTCCCAGACCTCCCAGAACCACTCTTTTACAGTTTGGGTCCTAGAAACCATTAGGAAGGAAAAATCAATTACAAAACAATTTAATAATTTAATTAGAAGTTTGCTTAAAGGCGGCACGGTGGTGTAGTGGTTAGCACTGTTGCTATGCACCTCCAGGGTGCGGGTTCGATTCCCAGCCAGGCTCGATTCCCGTCTCTGTGTGCATGGAGTTTGCATGTTCTCCCCGTGTTTGGTGGGTTTCCTCCGGGTTCTCCGGTTTCCTCCCACAGTCCAAAGACCTGCAGTTTAGGCTAACCGGTGTTCCCAAATTGCCCGTAGTGTGTGAGTGTGTGTATGTATTAGTGCCCTGCGATGGACTGGCACCCTGTCCAGGGTGTACCCTGCTTCGTGCCCTAAGCCTCCTGGGATAGGCTCCAGGCCCCCGCGACCCTGAATACAGGATAAAGTGGTATAGAAGATGAGTGAGTGAGAAGTTTTCTTATTATTTTTTGGATTTGGATGAAATGTTTGATTATTAAAAATTAATAAGTGAATTAAAAGTTTGTTTATTATTTTATTGCCACGTAACATTGCTGAGTCTAGACCTGACCAGTTGAAGCAACCACCGATCATAACACTGCGTCCAGAGGTTTGTACAGTGACCACTATGCTTGATAGGTAAACCATACAGCTGTTAGTCCCAATCCTGTGAGTTCTTGTCACTTTGTGATTTAAAAAAAAATGCTCTCACTTTCACAACTAAACAGAGCTGTGGTTTCTACTGTTGATTTTTTACAACGCAATTTTACCAAGAGGTGAAGTGATCTAAGATCATGGTTGTTTGTTTCTTTTTTTTTTTTCCTGTCCATGTTTTTCTGCAAAGTTAACGCTTCACCGCTACCCATCCCCGTTTTAATAATGCGTTGGACAGATTAGCCCAATGCCAGTAATTTCAGCAATCCCATTAGTTTTCTTGATGCAGGCCAATAATTTGGCAGTGTATATATATGTGTGTTTGTTTAGGCTGACGTCATGGTCAATCGTTAAACGGGTACGGGAGCCAAAGGACGGTCCGCCTGATGGATCGATGGCCAATTAAACTCTCATCTCTCATGCCTGGTGAAAGGGGAGCCGCTGTCTTGCTGTTCTTTCTCTGCTTTGCTCTTCCACCTCCCTCTTCTTTTCTTCTCGGCTCTTTCCCAGAGTGAACGACAGCGCAGGGTCAAACAGCCTCCAGTTCCGCAGTCACCTGGAGCGTTGCCAAAGCCCCGGCCTCGGGCCAGAATGCAGGCCACAAGCTATGCATACGCTTCTCAGGTGTCCTTCATTAAAGCTGTGTTTGTCTTGTCTTTCGGACATTCCGTAGGATACATTAATTCAGTGCTGTGACAGCAATTTTTGGAAGGTTGATTGAAAGACAGCTTTTTTTCTTCTTTTTTTTTGCTTACAAAGAGGTATCTTTGTAATGTTAACTAAAAACTGTTCCTTTTTGTAATTTGTACGTTATTCTGAAATAGCTAATTAACCTATGGAGGTATTTTGCAATGATTGTTTTATATTCAGGACTCATCCGTCACACCAAGAAAGGCATTCTGAATTCTTATGAATTTATGAATTCTGTCAAGTAAATCCATCATAGGCTAATGATTTCCTCTCTCAATACTGGACTTCTCCATATAATTTTACTGAAAGTTGAGGTACCATGCAGAGAGTAAGTACAGGCTTTCCCCCTGCAGCCCTCCAATGGTCAAAGAGTCTAACAGGGTTAGTTAGAGCCCAGGGACCATTTAGCCAAGGACACCATGGTGTTGCCAAATGTTCACCTTCTTCTGTACTGTGGATTTTTAAGAAGCACAGTGTGTGCATGCCTAATGTGTAGGCCATTTAAAATGCCAATGTCAGCCTGTTCTGTCTGGGTTTGACTTGCAAAACAGAAGACCACCAAAAGGCAAAAATGTTGACAAGGTGATTTTTAGTGGCTCTACTGTGAATGTTAACAGCGGCAAAGTGACATTTTGCGTCACGATCTTTCAGGTAGCACTTTGTTTACTTTTGCCCAGATATATTTAGAAAAATAGTAGGTTGAAAGTGCTCTCTCAATCACACAGTGTTCTGAAGACCATCACCAAAAGTTTGACATTAACCATTCACCAATTTCAGCCATTTTAATACACACATTACCATTTTGGAGGGTCTTGGAGGGAACTTCTCAGATGGCTGAGAAGCAGTTGCATGACGAGGTGTGGCCTGTTCCCATACAGTATAACTCCGTTACTAATCAAGGAGATAAAAGGCCTGGATGTGGTTCTGAGTGTTACATTTGCGTTTCCCTGGCTGTTCTCAACATGAGGACCAAAGAAGTGTCTATGTAAGTGAAGGGGGCTATTGTTAGGATGAAAAAAAAATTAGACAGCAAAAACATTGGGCGTGGCCAATACAACATTCTTAAAAAAAGGAATTAACCTGCAAGCTCAGAAGACCATGGAAGACAACTGTAATATATGACCAAAGAATTCTGTCCAATGTATGTCCAGAATTCTGTCCAACCCTTTCACAACTCCTAGCCAACTTGAAAACTTGAGGAGGTAGGCGTGTCATTTCTCACTGTCATTGGACTGATGAAACCAAATTTAACTTTTACCTGAACGATCGGAAGAGAAAAGTATGAAAATATAAAGGTTCATGATTCAAAGCATATCACATCATCAAACATGGTGGAGGCAGTGTTCTGGCATAAGCGTGTACGCCTGCCGGTGGAACCGACTCACTGGTGTTTATCTGAAATATACAGGGCTATACTCTTTGCTCAGGTTCAGGCAAATGATGCAAAAGTGAAGTACGTCACTTGCAGGTAGATCTAAAACATTCAAGTGAAAGCTACCCAAGACAAAGAAATGGGATATTCTTCACTCGCCAAGTCAGTCACTTGATCTGAACCCAATACTGGAGCTGAAGGCAGCTGTAATAAAGGTCTAGCAAAGCATCTCAAGAGAAAACTCAGCATTTGGTCTTGTCCATGGTCATGTTCCAGGCACCCCCCCCCCACTCCCCCAAAAATGTGTGTGTGTATGAAAATGGTTGTCATTTCTGAATGGTTAATGCCACAATTTTGTTGTGGATTTATGGATCTGACTGTACATCTCAGTTATTGTAGAAACTGTCTCATTGATTGTTGTTTATACATGCACGAAACGACTTAAGCACCTCATTTATCAATGCTAATCAGATGAGATTTTTCCACTTAAAACCAAACATTTGAGTCGGTTCATCTTCATATAGGACTTGCAGAAGTATGAAGCCAGAACTTAGCATGCGCCCACAGTGCCAGAACTACCATTATAGTTTGCTGACCATGATATTACTGTGCTTGATTGGCCAGCCAACTCTCCGGACCTGATCCTCATAGAGAATCTATGGGGTATTGTCAACATGAGAAACAATTGAAGCAACAATACAGATGAGCTGAAGTCTGATATAAAAGCAACCTGGTCTTCAATAACATCTCACCAGCGCTGACTGCCTCAATGCCATGCCACATTCATTCAATAATTCTTGTTAAAGGAGGCCTGAACCAAATACTGAGTGCATAAATTAACACCTTTCAGAAACTGGAAATTTCTGTATTGGTAATACTTTTCTGATTGATCTTAGGAAATAAAAAAAAGTGTATCTAGCTTATATTAGAGATTTTTTTGACTCGTTAAGATTTGTGAGTATACACCAAATATTATAAGTTGTATTCAGCATTTTTGCAATACCAGAATTTCGGCAAATTTAGGAACTTTTCAAGCTGATGTCTGTCGTATGTTAACTTTACTTTGATTAAAAAGTGTTTGGTTCCTCTTAACATCTCTTCTTTGCAGAACTGTATTGCGTCTCTTCCTTTTCAGCTACAGTATTTGCCAGTGATGTTTCTACCTTAGGTGGTACAGTGGCTTAGTGCTTAGCACTGTGGCCTTGCACCTCCAGGGTCGATTCATACCTCGGGTCTGGGTGCATGGAGTTTGCATGTTCTCCCCGTGGTTGGTGATGTTTCCTTCAGGTATTCCAGTTTCCTCTAACCGTCCAAAGACATGCTTAATAGGCTAACTGCAGTTCCCAAATTGCCTGTAGTGTGTGAATGCGTGTGTACAGTATGTTTGTGCACCCTGTGACAGGTTGGCACCCTGTCCAGGCTGTACCCCGCCTTGTGCCTGAAGTCTTCTGGGAATAATGTCCAGTCCACCCCGACCCTGTATACAGAATAAAGCAGTATAGACGATGAGTGAGTGAGTTCCTACCTTAGATTTTGTAATGATCCCTAGTCACATGACTAAAAATGCCTTTCGGAAATGTTCAAGTCAAGTCAAGTCAAGTCAAGTAGGCTTTATTGTCACTTCAACCATATACAGTTAGTACACAGTGGAACGAAACAACGTTCCTCCAGGACCAAGATGCTGCATACAACATAAATTTATAACATAAATTCAAAGGTGGAAAGAGTAATAAAATTTTGTACTTACGTAAAAGTACTGTTACTTTAGTGAACTTTTACTGAAGTACAAGTAAAGTTACCCTTATAAAAATCTACTCAAGTAAA
>JAQQZT010000038.1:23129701-23142345 GCA_030068275.1 Clarias platycephalus | reverse complement strand
CCCCTGTTCCTAATGATATTCTTACTTAACAAAAGTATCCTTTGTTAACATAAAATATTCATATATTGAACTGAAACAATTCAAATAAATGATAATAAAAGAACAGAATAACTGATTATAATAGCAGTTACATAAATATTAGCCTGTCTGATCGTTTCGCTCTTGGTGGAATAAGTATATTTTTTCCATACATGTCTGCCTCAGGTACAGTAGAAGTAAAATCAGGTGATGTGACGAGTTTCCAGGAGGGAATTTTTGCTTCTACTCCCGATTGGTAAACTGCTTAAAAAAAAAATTCTCTCTCTCTCTCTAGGCTTTACTTTCATTCACTGGGTGTCTGACTGCAGAAGGGTCACTGATTGGCTCGCCGTATAGATATGAAAGAATCTAATCAATCATAATCCAGAAGACGGGATCTCTCTGAAAAGACGGGAAGCCCTAACCTAACCTCAAAGCTGCAGATCAAACACTAACTACTTCTTTGGTTATATTCCTTTTGGAATTAAATACTTCACACATGAAATCATTTCCATTAGAGATTCCAGTTTAACTGTTTAAAAGGACACTGATATGATAAGATATGCTGTGAAGTGTTTATTCCAACAGGAAGTTTGTTAAGGTTGAGTTGTTGAATCTTATTGGTCAGAAGGTATGGGTTGAATTAAATGGCTATGATTTAGGATGATAACAGTGATGCATTAATGTGCTCATTCTAATACTTGACTGTTTTTTATAACAACAACTTTGGCTCCATAGAAGTCATTTACTTTTGAATGGAGGATGCACTATAATCTAAAACTATTACTCAATGGATTTAATGGGAACTAACTCATCCTACAGACATTCCATAACACTAAATGTAACTATACATGATTAAAAAGCACAAAGTAAGTAAAAGAGAAAATGTTAGTCAAATTGTTTCTGTGGTAACATATCAAAATAATCAGCTTTGCATATTCGTATGTTGTGAGTGTTCTCTGCATGGGTTCGTCTATTTCTCAGGTTCTCATTCTTGTATGAAGACCGATCCACATAAGTATAAAACATGCTGCATGTGTTTCCAGGCTGCTTGGATAAAAAGCGTGTGTGCGACCCCTGGGCGCGGTTAGGCTTCTGCGAGAGTAGACGGAGCTTCATGAAGAAACACTGCCCTCAGCGCTGCGACCTGTGTTACGGTGAGATTCTGTCTGTGAAATCTTAAGCGTTTTTTGCGATTATTTTTAGAGTATAAAACATTTTGGAATGTAAGAGCGTGGTGTGCACCTCAGAGCCCCCGGAAGCTGGGTCTACTCCCACTCCTCCTCCCGCCAACGTCAAGATCAAGATGGTGCCTCGGGGAAAGGTCGTGGGCTTCCGCTGTGGGACCAAAAACACAAAAGTGCCTCCAAAAGTCAGGTAGTGCATATATTTTTCTTAGGTGGAAAAAAAAAAATCTTAGGTGGTAAAAGTCATATTTTACATTTTTTACAAAAAATTCTAATCTGTTTTTCTTTGAGTTACAAACTAAAATTATTTTTTCAAAAATTCACATTCCACAGTTGAAAATAAGGACAGAAAGTAAAAACACAGCCAGACTTTGTGAAACCGTTCACAAAGAGCAAAGCCAAGAGAGGAATTCGAGAGCCTTCAAGGGTTCGAGATGCACAATAGGCCACTAGTAGGAACAACATTCACACATAATAAAGGTGGCAAGACTTTACAGTGTTTGGCCGAGCAGACAGGAAGTTGTGGTTCAGTAGTCAGGGCTCTTCTGCCGGAACGAAGGAGAAACAGCCTGAGCGGGAACGACACACAATCAGGCTAACAAATTCAAGGGTGTAATCACTTTCTAAAGTGTGTAATTCAATTACAAATGTATATTTAGGTCATTTTTGAGAGTGTTAAAAATGTTGATGGGAAGATGACCATGCAAAGCAAGACTTGACCCTCACTTAAGACTTAACCCAATCTGCTAACATGACTGATGCACTGATACTCTGCCTGACTGAAAAAAGTCTATTGCAGTGTACAATTAATGCTCTTACTTTCACTATGAAACATAGCTATGATTTTTCCTGTCAAATCTTTTGTGATGCAACTTCACCAAGCATTATGTGATCTCTGATCACGGTCATTTCTGATGTTTTTTTTCCCCCCGATCACCTTGATTCTGCAAAGTCCTGTCCTTCCAGGTTTTAATAATCAGTAGGACAGTTTTTTCTTTCTAATTTCAGCAATTGTCTTAGTTGTTTTCTTTGCTTGATGTAGGCCCGTCTGAAAAGGTGACTTTTATTTTGGCCAGGCAGTGTATGTAAGGAACGAGCATTGGTGGCTCAGTGTTGGGTCTCTCGCCTGCCAGGAGGAAGCCCCGGGTTCGATTCCCAGCCAATGCCCAATCCCCAGTCACTGGATGCAGGCTCGGTTCCAAGCCCAGATAAAAATGAGAGGGGTTGCGTCAGGAAGGGAATCCGGCGTAGAACCTGTGCCAAGTTGTTGTGCGGATCGGATGTGGTGATCCCTCGACGGGAGCAGCCGAAAGACTAACAACAACAGTGTATATAAAGAATAAAGAAATGAAAGCAGCTGGCATGCAAATTCCTGTGTAAGCTGTTACTATACAGTCAGAGCCATGCTGGTAAAGAGCATTAATCAACACCTTTTGGCCAATCAGAATCAGCCATTTGACAGGGTGTAGTCAGTAATGCAACTGCCACACACGTCTACTTTTTAGATTCAGAGATTCACACATGCATTATCCGAATTTTTTTGGGTAAACCAGTAAGTAGCTTAGCATAATTATGATTGTGAGAAGAGTATTTGGAAGAGGTGTAGTTTGATATTCTGGGAACTACCAGAAGTAGACTCAAGACACATTGAAAAAAAAAAAAAATTAGTTGCACTGGCATTAAAATGGAGGCGTTTCTAATTTGGATTGTCGTGCTTGTTCATTGTCATTCTAGATCAGCGCCGGTTTAAATGATGGTTTAAAAGGGTTTTTGTATTTTTGAACACGCATGGATGAAGCGGTTGAAAAAATAAGATTTACAAATTAATATGCTGTCCTTGTTTTCACTACAAGATAAAATAAAACGTACACACATACAGTGTGTGTGTGTGTATGTGTATATATATATATATATATACACACCCCCCCTTTGGGATCATTAAAGTATCTATCTATTTTTATACATCATATTACCCTATTAGTGAGCTAACTTGGTATCAGCAGAGTCTAGTGTTCAGTGTACAACAACAACTGTGAATCACTGTGCCCTTCAACTCGTCAGGTGGTATAAAGACGGAGAACAGCTGCTGACCTCCATCCCCGGCTACATCTCCATCAAAGACCGCAACCTGCGCATCGTGGCTAACGAGTTCAACGAGGGAACGTATACTTGCCAGATCCACCGGCGCGGCAGTGTCATCTCCGCTAACTCGTGGGCCATCAGGCTGAAACCGGAACGTTCCTCGAACAACAGTTGATGATGGAGTGACGGAGACCTTACACTACCTCCTGCACTCTCCACCACTCCGAATGAGTCATTACCTCACATTCAGGCTCTCTGTGGAGGATTTCATGGACTGGGGATTATTCAGAAATGCTCCAGAAGACTCGAGTTGAAACACAATGGCTGTACAGGAGTAACCTAAGCATTTAGGGTTTTTTTTTTTTTTTAATAAGTATGCATATTATTGACTTATTACTTTTTTTGCTGAACACAAGTTTTACAAAAAAGTGCTTTTTATTCTTTGAACCTCATTACAGCAAAGTTAGTGACCTAAGACAGAATTGGCAATTATAGAAATTTCTTTATATGAGAATTTTTTTTTTATGTTTAATGCAAAATATGCAGTAAAGAACATACTGACGATGGCTGTTCTCACTGAGGAAAAAGAATAAGTGACGTAGACACTTTATCACTTCATAAGCCATTTTGGAAAACATAGGAAAAAGTAAAGATACGGAAAATAAAATATGATAGAAAGTGATACGAATCTCTACAAACATCCACACAGGTAACATTTTTGTATATTTTTCATTAAATATATATTTAAACAGGTTGGTCATTTTAGTACTATGAAAATATCTCTAACTTCAGGATTTGATTCCATGGCCGGGAATCCCACAGGGGTGTACTCTCAGTCCCGGCCCCAAGCCTGGATCAAAGGGGAAGGTTGCATCAAGAGCCTGATGTAAAAATCTGATGTAAAACCTGTGCCAAAGCAAATATGCAGACTGGATCATTTGTTGTAGTGACCTCTAACATATAACAGAATTTGATGTTTCTGTGAGGGGGGGGGGGATAAAGTCACCAGGGACCTCCCGATACAATATTACCATGATAGCTAGGTGTCGATTTGATTTGTGTTGCGATTCTGTTAGTATGGCGATTTTATAAATATGGCAAATCAACAATATTACGGGTTTTTTTTTTGGTTTTTTTAGATTTTGTCACAAAATTCTTAATAATCTTAGAAAATAATAGTTTACAGCAAGGTACCTATAGGATTATAAATAAACTGCAGCATTTTACCACTTCAAATGCAAATATATAAATAAAATTAAAAAAAATCTATTGATTTTGGAGTCAGTGTGGCGATAGATGAATTGCCACACAACAGAATCGTGATATGTAACTGAATAAATTTTTCTAGTATTTATTACTAATGTTGCTGCCTCACAACTCCATCATCATGTCAATCCTGAGCTCAGGTTCCTGCTTGTGTGGGGTTTCCTCCACACTCTAGAAACATGCCAGTAGCTGGTTAAGCTATACTGTATTGCCCCATGTATGAATTAGTGTGAATAGTGTGATCCGCCAGGTTGCCATATAGAACAGCTTGTAGGGCTATAATTACTGTACTGCTGTTGTGCAACACGGCTGAGCAGTTTAACACCTCACAGCTCATGGTTTACCTAGGGTCATGTGGGTTTCCTTACGTTTCCCATTACAGTCAGTGATTATGCTATATATATATATTCAGACTGGTCCGGAAGTTATTGGATACTGATGACATTATTGTTATTTTAGATATCTACTACAGTACATAGGAATTTCAATTAAATAATGAATATGTGAATGGTGTAGGGATTGCATCATTTTGGATATGCGCACTCTCCCCCTTTTAAGGGAACAAATATAATTGGATTGTTGGTTGCTCAGTTGTTTCCTGTCCAGGTGTGTGTGTGTGTGTTATTCCTTCATTCTTCCACTTACAAGTAATCAGATAAAAATTCTGTGCAGCCTCTGCATTTGGAATCTGTTTCCATTCCTGCTGGCAAGATCAAGTCCAAAGCAGTGTCCCTGCCTGTGATGCAAACCATCATTAGATAGAAAAATCAAGAGAGACACGCTGTATTGCCGAAAGTATTCGCTCGCCTGCCTTCACATGCATATGAAATTGAGTAACATCCTATTCTTAATCCATAGGATTTAATATGATGTTGCAGCTATAACAGCTTCAACTCTGCTTTTGTGAGGTCAGACACTGATGTTGGACGAGAAGGCCTGACTTGCAGTCTCCGCTCTAATTCATCCCATCGAGTTGAGATCAGGACTCTACAGGCCAATCACGTTCTTCCACACCAAAGTTGCTCATCATATCTTTATGGACCTTGCTTTGGAACAAGAGGGGGCCGTCCCCAAATTGTTCCTACAAAGTTGGGAGCATAAAATTGTCCAAAATGTCTTGGTCTGCTGAAGCATTAAGAGTTCCTTTCACTGGAGGTAAGGGGCCGAACACCAGTGCACAACGCAAGGTCTGACCTCACAAATGTGATTCTGGAAAAATAGTCAGAAAGTCCCATAAACAGACTCCTAAACCTTGTAAAAAGCCTTCACAGAAGAGTTGAAGCTGTTATGGCTGCGAAAAGTTGGGCCAACATCATATTAAACCCTTTGGATTAAGAATTGGACGTCACTCCAGTTCATATGCATGTGAAGACAGGCGAGGAATCATTTTGGCAATCTAGCGTAGCAGGAAGATTAGGTGTGGCCAAATCACAAGCACTATTTAGAACGTTAGCAAAAAAGAAGAACATAAGTGAGAGCTTAGGAACACCAGAAGGCAAAGACAGTAAAAACAGCTGTGGTAAAGAAAAATGTAAAAATTGGCTGGATATCTATCTTACATCGACAATTAAGAGAGACCTCAAGGTTAATGCAGACTTTTTACCACTAATATAGAAACAGGAAGATCAGACGAGAGTTTGCCAAAAGAAAAAAAATTGGAAAAAGGGTTGAATTCTTGCACAACACCCTATGGACGGACAGATGAGACAAAAATTGGCTGACAGGATTCATTCTGAAGTGCATATGCTCAGATTCAGCCAAATGCTTCCATAGTACAGATGGACAATGACCTAAAGCATACTTTGAAAGACTTCCTTAAGGAAAAGAAGTGAAGTTTATGTCCGAGTCAGTCACCTGACCTGATTCCAGCTGAACTTGCATTTTTCACTTGAGGACAAAGATCCCCAGGAAGAAGCAGAGGACAGCTGTAGTTAAGGTCATCTATCATAATTTCACCAGGCCAGAAACCCACTGTCTGGTGATGTCTATAGGTTCCAGACTGCAGGCAGACATTTACTGCAAAGGATTTACAATGAGGTGTTTAAAAAAAAACAGCAACAAAAAAAGGGGTGTCCAAGTGGAGTCCCGGAGAGGCCGAGGTCCAACACAGTTTGGGGATTTTTCTGCTCAAACACAGCTGATCAAAACTCGTCTGCCAGTTGCCAGGTTTAGGGGTGTCTCCGAAGTGTGGGTTTATCGACAAACTGTGCTGAATACTTGAACACCCCTGATGAAAAATGTTCATTTTGTTTATGATCATTAGTTACATTTGGTCCCTTAAAAAAGGTGCTGTAATTTCTATAACGTTTCACTGATCTAGATGTAAATATTCCCTTCAGACAAATCTTTGCACTTTAAGCTGAGCTCATTTATATGATTTAATTCAAACCCCGTGTGGTGAAAGCAAAAGAGTACATTTTTAAAGGCTAAATAGTGACGGACCTGACTGCATATACACTTTTTATTCATGAACAAACATTCATCAATACCACTTGCACATTACAGGAACTCAGCTGGGAGTTATTGCCACATCCCCCGTACAGTCCTGACCTCATAACAAGCCATGTTTCCATGTTTGGGCCTTTTAGGGATTTCCTGGGAGGCCAGTGTTTCAGATTTCAAGCCGGTTCCTGCGTAATGAGAACTTTTCACATTGATGGTGTTCGAGCACTAGGGAAATGCAGGAATAAGTGCATTAGTGAAGCAGGGGATTATATAGAGAAATAAAAGTAGTTTTTATTCTCATAACCTTGTTGTGTTATTCTGCACAATCAAAAGTCCTGGATCAGCAACAGCTGAATTAAGTTTGCAGTTTGATGATCAGTTTACTTTGCTTTACACCAAGCATCGGATAGAAAAATCTGGTGTTCTGTAAATGTCCAAACTCAGCACAACAGCTCTCCATTTACAATCGTTAGTGCTGAATAATTCAACATTAACTAACAGAACATCATTTACTACCAAGCATTTTCCAGGAGACGACGATCCTGAAATCTAAAATTAGTGTGTGCTATTAAGCTATAAATAGTCTGGGTACAAAGACAAATGGTGTAGAGGAAAGCCGGTGTCTGTGTGTTCGTCCCTCTGCAGGCATCCTAAAAGAATTTGTAACAAGCAGAACTGATAGAAAAGGATTACACTGATCATATCCATGCTGGTATGGTCATTGTGTGTTAGATTCCTTCTGCATTCCCACTGTCGGCTTAAATAAATCACACTCGGTCAGGCTCATGTGAACAATCATGAGGCAGATGCTTTCCAGGATTCGTTTCATATTGCAGCACCTTTCTCATTACATTAAGGAAATAAAACGAGCCTCTTGAAATGTTTAAGGAATAGTTTGGCCAAAACATAAATACAAATACAACTACACATTTTCCCTTACGACAGATATAGCTGCCAAAATGTGTAGTGTAGAAAACGGTGAAAAAGAGAATATTTCAGTGTTGCTTAAAAGTTCGGGTCAAAGCTCCTACTCCGGTCTAATTCCGGAGAGATGGAGAGACTACAGTATGTGACTATGAGGGGGAAAATGTGTGATTCTGGTTGTTAGCTCTGAAATGTCTTCTTTTTTTTTTTGTTGTCAATTTTTATAGATGTTAACCTAAACTGGACAACTTGATACAACGTGAGCATTGTGGCTCTGGTCGAAAACTAAGAAGCAAACATAAAACATGTCTTGGCTGATGAAGGAGATCTGGAGTAAGTAAACAAAAAAGTATATATAAATAGTGAGGAGAGGAAAAAAAGAAAAAAGATCACAGTTTCTCAAAAGGATTAAGGTTTTACATTTATTGTGACAGATCAGAATTTAAAGACACTGTTAAGCAAACTGACAGAATAATAAAATAAGGATTCTTAAAATCACCATTTGGTCTTGAACATAAATGGTTTGGCTTTTTGCCTCACAGTCAAATAATAATAAAAATAATAATAATGTCCAGTTTTCCATCATGGCAGTAAATCCAGTGTTTTGTCTCCTATGTCTCACTTACGTTAAGACAGTATGGAATGTTGTAACCTTTAAAGGAAAAAAAAAAAAGTTCGAACTTCATATATTAATACACATACAATTCACATTAATACACGTCACTTGACTTTGTGATAACTACATGCAGACTTGTGTGTATGGCTTCTGACAGACTGGTAGCTACAGGTTTTTATTACTTGTTTGCTGTATCATCACTGTAGCCTGACTTGCCTGAGAGGTACACTGTATTTCTGCCCAACCTGGTCCTTGTTTGTTTTAAGACGTGCAAGTGTGCAAGGACTAAACAGCTAAAAAAACCCAAAACAAAACAAAGGTCCAACGTGTGACGTGACAGTAACACAGAGGATCACAGTGGTGTGTGCAGTAAGAGTCATACTAGACTTAACAACTTGTGCATGAAGCAAATGTGTATAAAAGATGCAAACAAATACTGATTAAAGCTAGGAATAATTTCTTGCCAGGAGTTCCACCTGGTCCTTCATACAGTAATTAATGTAGCCCCGGTAGACGAGTCCTCGCCAGACTCCTCCTCTAGATTAACTTAAAGCAGTGTTAGAGTTTAGGCCTCATGATTGACAGGCCTTCGGTCGCTGCCGTCTGGAAGTTTAAAAAAAAAACAGGAAAAGCGCTCCTGCGGCCTTTTAGTCCTCGTCATCCTCGCTGATGCCGTGTGTATCGCTGTAGTGAGGAGGTAAGAGGGACGGAGGGGCCTTGGTGAAGAAAGGAAGACGGAAGGTAGGAGAAGGAGAGAGTTCTTCTCGTGAGGGGCTGCTGTTGGGGCTTTGTCTGGGGCTGATGGCCTGCAGCATGCGTCCTTTGCCTTCTTTCAGCATGTGCTTCTGAAAAACAGAGAGCGAGCGATACGAGAATTCAGGGAACATCTCATCTGTAGCGGAAATTAACATTCAAGACTTTTGTCCACCATGTCCACACGTCGCCGGGTAATTTCGTATTTTAAAATAATTCTGTCCACACGACCTACGTTTCAAAAATATCTTTGTCCACATAAAAACATGAAACACACTGGTAAGTGCTGTTAGGAGCTGCCCTAATCATAAAAAAATAATTGGTATCATAAAAATAAGTAAGCTGATGTGTAAATAATTTAACAGGCATCGTCAAGATTCGTCAATTAAAGGTTGGGCTACTAATAGTATTTTATTGTGGCAGATTCAGTGGCGTCATCAGATATCTTATCGGTGCTTGCATCATGTGGAGGTTTACAACCTTTTCAATGCTGCTGGTTTTATGAGTCAGGTAATACAATGTTGAGTAATTCATTTTTTGGGACGCTTTCCAAGCACGCAGATCATCATGCTGAATGTCCGGGAATAGGACACTCTTGCTGACTGTTTAAGCAAACCAGTTGTCCAACAGGTTAGAGTCTGTTTATGTAGCTCAAGTAAAATTTGTCTGCGAGGTTCTCAAGTAAAAGGCACCGTGTGTTATTAAAGTAACCACTGGTCTAGACTGAAAAAAAGGTTTTAAGCGCCCTCTAGTGGCTACATGCTGTACAATTTTACCCCTATAACGTCCACATTGGTGAACAGACCCAGCATCAGTATGTAACTCCAAATGATTTACCCAATATTTTATGGATTTGTTTAGATTAATATCAATCCCGATATTTAGTTATCCTTTACTATATACTTTAAATTACTTAATTTACTCTAATTTACCCTCACAGTGAAATACATTAGGATTAAATTGTCCAATATGCAAGGCAAGAAATAAATATGTAGTGTAGAGATTTTTTTTTTTCTTCCTCTGGATAAACGATCGACTGTTTAAAGCCTCACCAGTGCCCCGTCTGGCCCAAACATCTGCAGGAAGTTGCCGATGAATTCGCGTGATTTCTCCTCCCACTTCTGGATCAGATCGATGCTCTTCTCCTCCACCCTCTGCACAAACTCTTTACTCTTCTCCTCCACGTCCCGTACCTTCTGCTTCACCTTATCCACGCTCTCCTGAAGGTGGTACTTCTTTTCCTGCAAACATCACACTGTTTTCTGCACAAAGTCTCATTCCAGTTGTTTACTCACAATATTCAGTCCAGATGAAGGAATAAACCACCCCGATGGTTGGAACTGGGCGACATTAGAATACTGTCTATCAGGCAATCGGTGGCCATAATAGTACTGAAGAAGTGAGAAAGCAATGTTGCCACGTCAGAGCTTCTGGGTTCGGGTCTATGGACTGTTTGGACTGGCTGTTATACCCGCTGGACGCTGTTAAACATCCTGGTTTCACTCACATTGATAAAGCTGACATTAAGCTCCTTCGCGGTGTAGCCTCTCTGCAGATTGCGTCGCACGTAAACGTCGTAGTCACGCACGATTCGTGTGATGATGTCAGAGGTGGAAATGCCCTCCGTCCTTTGTGTGGGAGCAAACATGCCTGGAAATAATACCAGCAATTTTAAGTCGATAAACAAAAACATACAGTATTTATAATGAGATATAAATACAGATTGCACTTCATTGTACTAATTATTCAGCTTTGTCACCTACCAGCCTCCTTTATGTGCTTGTAAACGTCATCGCTCTCGGCTGAACAGTACGGGATGTCATCATGGGCAACAAAGTCAATCTGCATTATAAGGGATTTGTTTTTTTTTTACACTACATTATGCACAATTTCCTAAATCTTTACCAAATGCGATACAAGCCAGATAATCCTTTAAATGGTCACGTACTCTGTGTTTGGTCAGGAACTCTGGCGTCAGCGTCCACGGGGCGTCCCTGACCACCTCGTCCACGTAGCGACAGTGACTCACCGCGTCGTAACGCTCGTCGTCGTTCATGACAGTGAAGCCTTTTAGCTTGTGCGTCAAAGTGTCGCTGCAAACTGTGAAAGAAACAAAGTTATAGACATATAATCATTTTTCATAATAAAAGGTTATCCAGCTGGGAATTAAAGCACAAACTCCAGCAAAAAGAAAAGTTAAAAAAAAAAAGTGATGAAATATGACAGTTACTGTACCTGTATTAGTTCTTGTGGTACTAGTGTATTTTTATAAGAGGTGTAGTATTTTAAGACAAAGTGTAGTTTCGAGCTGCTTACCACCTACGATGAGATGAGTGTTTGGAAAAAGACATTTAGCCTGCATCAGCGCTCTGGCGTGTCCAGAATGAAACATGTCAAAAATCCCGTCAGCGTACACGCGTACTGCACGGTCCACTACAGTAGGAGAAGGAAAAAAATTCTTCACTAAATGTGTCACTTACAGATTCTTTTATTTCTAAGATATAAAAATACACAGTGCAGTACATCTGACGCTAAACACTTTTTGACTCCTTTAACTCTGGATAAGGACCAACACTGAACCAGCTGACTTGATGGTGGAGGATTCTTAGTACGACAGTGACACTCAACACCGATGTGCTGAAAATCATCTGCTGTCCAAATAAAATCTGATTAGCACTGGTCCTGTGCAGGTGGCTTTCAAATGATGGACGGGGTAAAGGGAACTAATGGCCAGCTGCAGTCCGTAATTGTATATATCCAAGTATGCTAGATAATGTAGGTGTGTTTAATTAACAATCCCAGCACAGTGAATTTTTTTTACTACTACATTAACTACATGTTGACTTTAAAAGTGTTTTTATACATAAAAGAGACAGAAGGAAAGAGATACGGTGTGCAAGCACCTTGTGTGCCACAGCGGGCTTCCTCAAGGCTAACACGAGTGTATGGAGTGGATATAACCGCCAGCTGATCAGAAAATGGGGCAGGTTCTGTCAGGGTCTGGAATGAAATACACACAAAAACAAAACCGTGAAATCATTTTCAAGATGTCCTGTGACAGCAGTGTTGCTGACTTAGTAAGATGTCTACTGACCACCATGCTCCTAATGACCAACCACTCATCATCAGTGTTTGTACCCCCACAGCTTTCGATTATTGGTTTTAAACTTGCTTCCTGCCAATATTTACAGTGGGGCAAAAAAGTATTTAGTCAGCTACCAATTGTGCAAGTTCTCCCATTTAAAAAGATGAGAGAGGCCGGTAATTTTCATCATAGGTATACCTCAACTATGAGAGACAAAATAAGAAAAAAAATCCAGAAAATCACATTGTAGAATTTTTAAAGAATTTAT
>JAQQZT010000038.1:23111547-23129601 GCA_030068275.1 Clarias platycephalus | reverse complement strand
CATGTTTGTGGCTGTAATGTGACAAAATGTGGAAAAGTTCAAGGGGGCCGAATACTTTTGCAAGCCACTGTATATTTAATTTAATCCAAATTACACAGTTTAATGTATGATAAAAGATGGATTTTGTTCACATCAATGGAAAGCGAAACAAAGCAAGTTTCCTTTTTTATTTTGCCATTTTGTGCAAGATTTAGTGAATACATAGCACCATGGGTCCCTAAAATATTAGAAAGGATGGCAGGAAGAGGAAAACTGAGACACTTTCAGTTTAATTTTTAAAGCAGCTGTGCCAAAAGGAATCATAAATGAAGATAAAATGAGGTATAATGTACATTTTATTCACATTTACTTCATTTACATATCTTCTAAATGTTTTGATTGTTTTTATATGCAAAAATATGATTATAGTGGTTGGAAATCGGTAATATGTTTTGGGTGGCTGGAACGGATTGTTTGCATTTACATTATGGGAAAATGCGTTTTTTTGCCTCTGAAACTGATTAAATTTGTATGCCGGGTATCCCCCTATGTGAGTTCACTCATTCATTTGTTCATTTATTAATTAATTTAGTTTATTATTTTTCAGTTACTACTTAAACATCGCTTGAAAAAAAAAGTTAGAACTGAAGGCCATAGTTTTTCCTTCGAATTTGTTTATGCCAAATGAAACGAAATAAAAAAGCTAAATTCATAATTTCTGATTAACTTTGCATGAGCTTTAGTTGTTAAATATTGAATGCAATCTTCATTTTTAATGGTGGGAACTAGGATTTCAATTATAAGAAGGATAACCTTTTCATGTAACTGGCTCATGACATTATTTATTAAAGTTTAACTTCAACCAAGATATAATAATTTTCGTAACTCTGAGAGTATTGTTCATTAATGAATTTCCCAGAAACAGCATAGTGCTGAGATAAACATATGCTTGGTTATATTTGCTTTGAAAAATAGTTTTTAAAAATCTGTGCTCAACCTACAGTACAGTAGCCCCTGGTGTGCTACTGGGCTGTCAGTTTTGAATGTTACACTGTAATGTTTTTGAGCCTGTTTCTGAGTCCCATTTTGGATATTAATAGATACCTACAGTTTTACAATGGTGGACAAAAAAAGGAACATAGCCACCGACAGTTTAAATATTTCACATTAATAAAGACTTCCAATGCAAGAAAAGCCTTTTTTAAAATAAGCATTCTAAGTAAATGGTTAACAAATAGTTTGGAGTTTCTGGGTTCTGCTCTTACTCTGAAAAAGCAGATGTCAGCATTTTTAATGTTATCTGGAAAGTTAATGCAGTATCCGCCTGCATGGTATCACCCTTGATTAAAAAAAAACTCTCTTCTGGTTGAATTATAGTGCTGTTTATAGTGTGCTGTCTGACCCGATGATTTTTATGATGCAGATCAACTTGAGACATAAAACTGACTTAAAAGGGTGGGGGGGGAACATGAACGTGAGCAGCAATTAGAGACTTTGAGGAAATTATTACATTTCAGGACATGTTTAACTGTTTCAGGGAACTTGTCCACATAGCATCCAGACAGTCGCACACCTAAGTTGCAATTGCTATTACTTGCATGAAAATCTTTGTGATCATTTGCATACTGCAAAACACATAACACCTGCACAAGAATAAAGTCACTTGGGTTACCTAGTTGCAGGAGACAAAAGCAAATAATATCAAGGTAATTATCTTGCTTGGTTAGCTCTGTGCCTTTCACTGTACTTACATCTAAGTGCGGTGCATATACACAGCTACTGCAGCCACTTTGTTTGCACAGCTGACAGAGTTTTTACTGAGATGTCCTGTACACATACTGTATATTTCACCAAGCCTAAAAGTACAAAATTCTAAATATTGTAAATTTATTTTATGCTGAAGCCTTTTAACTTCACCCTTCACTGGATCAAGAGTCCTAGCCCTAACAGGGTTCACACTGACAATGCCCCTGTACACAAGGCAAGTTCCATGAAGACATGGATGGTTTGTCAAAGCTGATGTGGAAGAACTCAAGTGAACCCTCACCTCAACCTTACTGAACACATTTGTGATGAACTGAAAGGTCAACCGCAATGGAATCCCTTTGCAGAGTGCTACTACATGTTAACAATTACACAAATAAATACAAAGTATAAAACAAAATGTAGAGGTAAGAATATTAACTGATACCGGTGTACAGTAAGTACTTTGTGAAATATTTTCTGAGCAGATGACACTTGGTACTACCTTTGACCATAGTTAAGTTAAGCTTTTATTTGTCATATATACAGTGGGGCCACCAATTATGCAAGTTCTCCCACTTAAAAAGAGGAGAGAAGCCTGTAATTTTCATCAAAATCCAGAAAATCACATTGTGGGATTTTTTATGAATTTATTTGCAAATTATGGTGGAAAATAAGTATTTGGTCAATAAACAAAATTTCATCTCAATACTGTACTTTGTTATAAACCCTTTGTTGGCAATGACAGAGGTCAATCGTTTTCTGTAAGTCTTAGACACACTGTTGCTGGTATTTTGGCCCATTCCTCCATGCAGATCTCCTCTAGAGCGGTGATGTTTTGGGGCTGTCGCTGGGCAACACGGACTTTCAGCTCCCTCCAAAGATTTTCTATGGGGTTGAGATCTGGAGACTGGCAGTCTTACGAAGCCACTCCTTCGTTGTCCGGGTGGTGTGTTTGGGATCATCGTCATGCTGAAAGACCCAGCCACGTTTCATCTTCAATGCCCTTGCTGATGGAAGGCGATTTTCACTCAAAATCTCACGATGCATGGCCCCATTCATTCTTTTCTTTATACGGATCAGTCGTCCTGGTCCCTTTGTAGAAAAACAGCCCCAAAGCATGATGTTTCCACCCCCATGCTTTACAGTAGGTAATGTATGGTGTTCTTTGGATGCAACTCAGTATTCTTTCTCCTTCAAACACGACAAGTTGAGTTTTTACCAAAAAGTTATATTTTGGTTTCAGCTGACCATATGACATTCTCTCAATCCTCTTCTGGATCATCCAAATGCTCTCTAGCAAACTTCAGACGGGCCTGGACATGTACTGGCTTAAGCAGGTGGACACGTCTGGCACTGTAGGATTTGAGTCCCTGGCGGCGCAGTCGTGCGTGAAGCAAGTGTGACTGTTTGAGGTTGTGGACAGGTGTTTTTTATACTGATAACAGATGCCATAAATATAGGTAACGTTGGAGGACAGAGGAGCCTCTTAAAGAAGAAGTTACAGGTCTGTGAGAGCCAGAAATCTTGCTTGTTTGTACTGTAGGTGACCAAATACTTTTTTTACTGAGGAAATTTACCAATTAATTCATAAAAGAAATCCTAGGATTTTTTTTCTTATTGTCTCTCATAGTTGAGGTATACCTATGATGAAAATTTCCGGCCTCTCTCATCTTTTTAAGTGGGAGAACTTGCACAATTGGTAGCTGACTAAATACTTTTTTGCCCCACTGTATGTAATAAAATCAATTTATTCCAAATGTAACCATTGACTTTGTGGCTATTTCCAGATTCACTTCAACTGCTTCATTTTGTCCTGTTCTTTGAGAGAAAAGACGCTTAAATATTTTCTAAACACAAATACAAGGGTCGTTCAACTCAAACCGGGACTTGTGAGGAATGAAGGTGTAAAACCCATTGACCTTTACAGAAGTCTCATCAGTACGGTTAATGAAATAAAACATTTGAAAGCTGCCTGTGAACATTCAGCGAGTGGAACACACAATCCTTGAAAACCGATAGATAACTTGTGGAATTGACGCATCTGTCTGTGGGAGGACAATCATTAATCAACACCACCTGCACATTGCAGGAACTCATCTGGGAGTTATTGCCACATTCCCAATACAGTCCTGACTTCATGCCAAGCCATTTTCACATGTTTGGGCTGTTAAAGGAGTTCCTGGGAGGCCAACATTTCAGGCAGTCCGTTCATGGCTCCGGTGTACTGAAAAAACTTTTTATCTTGATGGTATCCAAGCACTAGTGAAACGCTGGGATAAGTGCATTAGTGTAGAAGGGTATTATATAGAGAAATAAAGGTAGTTTTTTTTACTCTCATATCTGATGGAAAGTCCTGGTTTGACTTGAACACGTCTCGTAGTTCGATTGTGGTGCCGTGACCAAAACTGACAACTTTCTATAAGCCAATCAATTCGATAAATAGACTAATTCACTTTATTAAGAAAAGAAGGGAATAAAAACACAGCAGAACTCTATGATAAGAGTTGATTTCAGACGTCTGCCCTCACCGAAGTCCTCCGTGGGATTTTTCCACCTCGGTCATCCTTGTTCGTATCTCCGTTCGGTCCCTCTCTCCTTCTTTTCCTCGTAAGTGCTGAACTGTGTGCCTCCATGACCTAAATATGGTAAAGTTGGATCATTTGGTCAGCAGTGCACGTTACATCATATTGTCTGCGTCAGTGAAGGTTGACTAATATCTCAAACACTAATAAAGATCCTAAAAGAGAGGACACGAGCACCGCTCTTTAACTTCCTCATGTAAAGGTTGCTCGTGGTAAACCTCTGAACTAAGTAAAAAGGAATAAAATAAATAAATAAATAAAAACACACAATATAATTCCTTTTCTATAAATACAAGCTGTGTAACCAAAGTAGAAGCAAATTAACCTTACAGGAAAATGTATTAATATGAAAGGCAACAATACACTGGTATCCTGAACAGCTGAGTAACTAACAGCACCTGTACTGAGGAGTGAATTAACTAGCAGTACAGAAATATTCATTTATACACTTTGTACCGTGTAAAAGTAAGTAAACAGTTATAGTTTTATTACTGTTACTGACCCTGTTCAGAAGAGTTTAGTCGAAGAAGAGTCGCCTAGCCGTTGAACACCGTTGACGTGAGGGTGTGTGTGTGTGTGTGTGAGAGAGAGAGAGGGTGTGTGTGTGTGTGTGTGTGTGACCGCAAAGTATGATTCAGTAAGGTAACTAACTACATTTTTTTTTTTTTTTACATTCACACAACAAACCGCAGTTTTTGTTTCTTATAACACAGAACACACACACACACACCGGCAGCGACACTCGGCTAGCTACTTTGACAGTTGCTCAGGAACAGAATGCCTACTCTCACCGGAAGTGACGGCACAAAAACGCCACGTCACAGGAAGTCTTAACGCAAGCCGGAAGAAGCGTTGGGACGGTAGGAATTCAAAGTCAATTGGTTCATGGTTTAGAGTGTAAACTAAAGAGTAACTAATGCTAATGCTAAGATTTCTTGTCTCGCGGCGTGTTAGATATTTGCTTAGATGTTTAATCAGATATGGAGGACTAATCCACATTATTTCATCTTGTTGGATAATGTGAATGACCAGAGGAAGGTTTCAGCAAACTGCCTTTCTTTTTCCACACAGACACTTTATTAGCTCTAAAATAAATCCCACTGGCTCATTCTTATTTCTTTCCCCAAAATGAGCACAATGCATGTATTCAGATATTAGACTGTTTTTTATTTATTTATTTTTTTAAAGTTTGTTTGATCCATATTGCTTTTTATTCCTGAAATGTTCATTTTAATTCACATTTTATTTGTCACATACACAACCATACACTATGATATTTTCACTTTCACTTTGATTCAATAAATTGCACTAGAGTGCACAATTAAACATTTTTCTTTTTCAATAAAAGTTAAATACGTACGAGTGGGCATTTGCTTCTTGTCTGCCGTGAGGAAGGCCCGGGTTCGAGTCCCAGCCAGTGCCCAAACCCCAGCCACTGTGCCGATCCCAAGCTCGGATAAAATGGGGGGGGCGGGGGTTGTTGTTGTTGTGTCAGGAAGGTCATAAGGTGTCAAACCTGTGCCAAGTTGTGGTGCGGATCGAATGGTACACTGTGGCGACCCTTCGACGGAAGCAGCCAAACGACTATTAACAACAATATAAAAATTGCTCTATATAGTACAATTAAACTAAAAATAGAATTTTTTCATAAAAGTTACATATTTTTAGTATGAAAAATTGCACTTTTGCGCAATTAATCTAAAAATAGAAATTGTCAATTAAAGTTAACTAAATAAATGGGGGAAAAAATACACTACATAGTATACTCACTCACTCACTCATTGTCTATACCGCTTTATCCTGTATTCAGGATCGCGGGGGCCTGGAGCCTATCCCAGGAGGCTTGGGGACCGAGGCGGGGTACACCCTGGACAGGGTGCCAATCCATCATATGGCACGCACACATTCATTCACACACTATGGGCAATTTGGGAACGGCAATTAGCTTAATCTGCATGTCTTTGGAATGTGGGGGGAAACCGGAGTACCCGGAGGAAACCCACCAAGCACGGGGAGAACACGCAAACTCCATGCACACAGAGACGGGAATCGAGCCTGGCCGGGAATCGAACCCTGTAGGTGCATGGCGACAGTGCTAGCCACTACATCCCCGTGCCGCCCTACAGAGTACAGCTAAACAAACAAAAAAAAATTTCAATACTTTCTTTCTTTCTTTTTTAACGCCATGCCAGCTTCTACAGCTATATTCATGGCGAGAGTCAGTTTTTGTTATTTAATATTAAAACTAGTTAAGATGTTGCTCAGATCTTGGCACCTAGAAAAATAAATGTTTTTCGAAAAGTGAAAAACTTTACAGTTTTCAGGATGAAACGATTAAACGATGCAAGCACTTGCATTGTAAAGATGAGTTAATTACAGTACTCAGTAGTAAGTACAGTAATAAGTCCTTTATGGTAACTTTTCGATTTTGTGTGTTTGTGTCATCAGTGCCATGATTAAGAGGTTTTCTGTGCTGCTCGGGAGGGCCGCATCAGCCCATTGTCTTGATGTTCCATTATACACTCCCCATTATGTACGATACCTGGCTGTTAAACCGGTAATGGAACATTCATGCAATACACCTTATACAATCCTTTACAATAAATCTAAAGTAATTGAAACATATGGAAAATATATACGTAAGCCATATTTTAAAGATGTTGAACGATAAATTGAGTAATTCTGAATGTTTTGCTTTGTCTAGGGTAGAGTACATGGCAAAGGTAAGAAGTTTATCCTGAAACCAGTGAAATTAGAGAAACCGGAGAAGCAAGAAGTGGAGATCAGACAGTCCATGACTGTATCACAACTTGCTGAGGCTATGCACAGAGACATAGATCATGTGTATGAGGCACTGCTGAACACAGATATAAATATTAACGATCTGGAACCAGACTCTGTATTGGAGGAGAAGTGGCTAAAAGAAGCAATAAAGAGATCTGGGATGAAGTATAAGTGGGCCAAGATAGTGGAGAATGAAGTCCGAGAAAACAAAGACATCGAGCGACAACCACCACCAGATCCTGCTAATTTAGTGGCCAGACCTCCAGTAGTAACCATTATGGGGCATGTGGATCATGGGAAGACCACGCTGCTGGACAGCCTGAGGAAGAGCCAGATTGCCGTACAAGAGGCTGGAGGCATCACACAACACACTGGAGCATTTCTGGTCCAGCTTCCTTCTGGTGAACTGATTACATTTCTGGACACCCCTGGACATGCAGCGTTTTCTGCTATGAGGGCTCGTGGTGCCTTGGTTACTGACATCATCATTCTGGTAGTTGCGGCTGATGACGGAGTGATGAAACAGACCATCGAGTCCATCCAGCATGCCAAGAAAGCCAAAGTGCCAATCATCGTGGCAGTGAATAAATGCGACAAACCTCAGGCAGAGCCCCAGAAAGTAAAACAAGCTTTGTTGGCGCATGATGTTGTATGTGAAGAGTTCGGAGGAGATGTCCAGGCTATCCATTTGTCCGCTTTAAAGGGGGAGAATCTGATGGAGCTGGCCGAAGCCACAGTGGCACTTGCTGAGATGCTAGAACTCACAGCTGACGCTAACGGTCTAGTAGAAGGAACTGTCATAGAAAGCCATACAAGCAAAGGCAAAGGACCTGTAACCATGGCGATAACCAGGCGGGGCACAATTAAGAAGGGCTGCGTATTGGTGTCAGGAAAAACCTGGGCTAAAGTGCGCTTAATGTTTGATGAGAACGGCCGGACTGTGACAAATGCAGGGCCTGGCATTCCGGTTGAGATCGTTGGCTGGAAGGAGTTACCTTCCGCTGGCGATGAAATTCTGGAGGTGGAGTCGGAGCAGCGGGCTCGGGAGGTAGTGGAGTGGCGCACATACATGGAGGAACAGAATAAGCTGGAGCAGGATCAGCATGCCATCGAGGCCAAGCAGAAGCAACACCAAGAAAGCTACCAGAAAGAGCGGGAGAGAATGGCCCATCTGAGCTGGAGGCAGAAGAAAGTGGCTCTCTACAAGGCCAACAAGCACCAAGTAGCCTGCAGACCCAGCGAGAAAACCGAGGATGAGGATCTCAGTCTCAATCTCGTTGTCAAAGGTGATGTCGATGGGTCAGTGGAGGCGATTTTGGACATCCTCGCAAGTTACGATGCAGAGGACCAGTGTGTCTTAAATATAGTGCATTTCGGTGTTGGGGACATCTCAGAAAATGACATTAAACTGGCAGAGATGTTCTCAGGGACAATATACGGCTTCAACATTGCAGCTAATAAGTCAATACAGGACATGGCTTCTAAAAAGGGCATTCCCTTAAAGATGCATCGTGTCATCTACCATCTCATAGATGAACTGAAAGAGGAGCTTAGCAGTAAACTTCCCCCCACCACTGAGGAGACCGTAGCAGGAGAAGCCTCTGTTCTGGCCACGTTTGACGTGACCGTAGGGAAGAAGAAGGTCCCGGTGGCTGGCTGCCGAGTCCAGAAGGGACAGCTGGACAAGAAAATGAAATTTCGTCTGGTTCGAGGAAAAGCGGTTCTTTGGGAAGGTTCTTTGACTGCCCTAAAACATCATAAAGATGATGTGCAAGTTGTTAAGACAGGCATGGAGTGCGGTCTGTCTTTGGACAAGGTTATTGACTTTAAAGCCGGAGATGAAATAATCTGTTATGAGGAGACGGAAAAGCGGCAGAGAATATCGTGGGATCCAGGGTTTTAAGAGACTACCCAAACCAGCATGTGGTGATCAAGAACAGTCAGATTATTATGTCCGTATTAGGATGTGACTGACATGTAATGTAATTTATTCCACGATTAAAATAAATGTGTATAAAAAAAGTAGTTAATGGTAGAAATGTAATTAATCTAGATTTATTTATTAATTAGAGACTTCCTGTCTCTAATAACTAAAGGTGTTTCAACCCGCAGATCCTTCACATAAGGGATTTCTTTGCACCATTCTTCGTAAACTCTAGAGACTGTTGTGTGTGAAAATCCCAGTTTCGTACATACTCATACCAGCCCATTTGGCCCCAACAACTATGTTTCAGTAAAAGTTACTTCTGCTTGTGCATTTCGTGCATTGTGCTACTGCCATGTGACTGACTGATTAAATGAGCAGGTGAATAGATTCCCATTAAAGTGAATGGTGAGTGAGTGGATCACTCACTCATCGTCCATGCCACTTTCTTCTGTATACAGGGTCACGGGGGGCCTGGAGCCTATCCCAGGAGACTTAGGGCACAGGGCGGGGGACACCGTGTACAGGGTGCCAATCCATTACAGGGCATACATACAAGTCCATTTGGGGACACAAATTAGACCTGGAGGTGCAAGACGACAGTGCTAACCACTACACCACCGTGCCACCAGTGTTTATGTAGTCCAACATGAACTGGAGTTACTCTTATTAACCCAAATTTTCTTTTTAAATTACATGACACTTTGTGGGTATTTCTTTTATATTCCATGGATTTATTCAACAATTGCCATTTTTAAGTTGTAACAGTTTACAGTTACATATAGAAGAATAAGCCCACGCCACACATACAGTACAGTGCAAAGTCTTGAGCCACCCCTCGTTCCTTCATGTTACAGCCAAACAGTAATTTGGGAGGGAGGGAGGGAGGGGGGGGGGGGGTGATTCATTCAGTTACTCATCATGATTCTTTTGTGCTTCAATTCATTGCAATTCTCAAATATCAGACTCCACTGATATCAAGTGGCTGGTGTAATTTAGTCATCCCTCCAAGGATTATAGCAGGTACAGTACAGAGTTTGATTTCATTCCTTCATCTATCCCCCCGTTCTCGTTTATGGACTTGTGTGACTTCTCATGTGACAAGAGCTATAATTTAGTGTGAATGTAAACTAAACCTTTACTTCATCGACATGACAAGATTATTTTCAAATGAGTCACGAGTACCAAGAGCGCCATCTAGTGAAAAAAAAAAGACTTAATATAACTTCACACATACAGTAGAAGTCGCAGGGCCAGCCCGATGACTAAAGGAAGTGTGATTTATTATATACTGCTTTAATCCTACAGGTAGCGTCTCTAAGCAGTCCCAAGTTAGTTTACAACTGCAGCACCTAAAAAAAAAAAAAAAGTTATATCGGATCAGGATATTTATAAAATGTCAGTCGCAATACAAATCGAATCGGCACCTGGGTATCATGACAATATCATATCGGCTGGCCCATTTCTAGTAATGGTCACAATGTCATAAATCAGACAACAAAAATGAGCAAACTTTTCATTTAACTCTTTTTATTGTTAAACATCATTTGTGTGGAAAGCTAAAAAAAAAAAAAATTTTTTTTACAAATTGTTGCTGTCCAATACATAAACCTGATGTCGAAGACCTTCATTTACTTCAACCAACAACAACAAAAACAGCCCTAAAACAGCAATAAACACTGGCAGAAATACATGAAAGGTGCATAGCTCCACATAATCTCCATAGTTCTATTGCAGTTCAGGACAACTCTCTATACTTAACTTACTGTGACCTAATTCGGGACCTGATATTTTGGCACTCCACTGAGATAAAATGTTTCTTTGAGTATAGAAACAGTTCTTTAAGGAAAGAAGAAAAAAAAAAAAAAAGATAGAGAGAACAGCTGTTTGAGGAATCACTGGAGCAGAAGTCAGCGGAGGAAAGGGTTGCAACAATATCGGTGTTCTGGGAGCAGCGTGCGTCGGGCTGGAATGCTTGGTAAGATATGGCTTAGACTGTCCCTCGTGCATTTTCCGTTCCCCCGCCGTTCATGTAAGGCACATGAGCTCAGAGTGTAGTGACAGCAGTGGATGTTTTAAATAAGACATGAAGAGCTGATCTTCATCGTTGCCAGCAGAGTAAGAAAAGAGAAGAGAGGAATGTTGAGCGCTGATGATGATGATGATCCAGTTGTCTTTTTACATCCCCATTCGGATGCTCTGAATGATCTGGAAGATGGCTGCGGAGACAAGGAAGGTATAAAAGATTGAGTCAGGATCTGTCAGACTTATTTAAGCGACAAATACTGTATAGGGAATATACTGGTCATAACTAGTTTATCTAAAATTGCGTCAAAGGTCAAAAGTACCTGTATATAAGTATTATTTTATGATGCACATTGTGAGTCAAGTTAAGTTTGTGTAACGTGTGCAAATAAGACAGGTTTAATCTGTGAAGAGGTTCAACCACATGAGTTCTTGAACCATTGGATTATATGGCTCAAAATATTACATTAGAGCTGTGGTTCCCCTAGTGGGCTGTAAGAGTACTGCAGGTAACTCATGACAGGTCATTTACTGTATAACGAATAAATAAAGAGCTTTTAATTTTCAATTCTGTAATTAGGTTAAAATTTTAGTCTGATTAAATATTTATATATATTTTTTAAAAAGTAACCAGAAGTAATAAAACAAAGCCTTGGGATTTAAACAACGTCATATTCTTCATTTATCCTAGACTCATGATTAAAGTTTAGGGTGCGACGCAGAAGATTTAGAAAAGCTGCATTAGGGAGTTGTTTCAGTCAAAATGCTTAAGTGATAATTATGTGCTTTTGGCAATTAAACTTGTGTTTCCTAACTGAAGCTTCTATTGCATAAGCGCTGATTTGTACAACACCTGAGGAAGAAAACACAAAGCTGAAATATGAGCTGTAATACACAGCAAACTCCTAAACTGTACCAGGATTATTATCACAATTAAAGCTTCAGTCAGCTGATTATAGAGCTGCAATTGAAGATAAGGAGTTTTAGGTTGCTATGAGAGTTTCATTATGAATACAGCTCGCATCCCTGCTTATAGCGCTAATATGCAAAAGAGGATCCGTTCCGTGGTGAAGTTCTGACGCAGCACTAACATTCCACAGACTGATTACTTTATCTGGGGTTTTGGATCAATAAATGCAGATGAAAAAGGAAACAGAACGAAAAGAAAAGAAAAAAAAAAAAAACTTTGCACATTGATTTAAACAATGTTTTTTTTAGGAGACATTTTACTTCAAATAATCCCAATAAATGTATCATCTTGTTTTTAATAGCTGCTTGTTTAAAGAATGATTCAAATGTTTAGTTTCAAATGTTTGGTCAAAACTATTTGTATAACATGACAAATCTTTCCAGAATACGCTATTAAAACTATATTTTTATGGGCAATTTTTTTCCCCACTAATGAAATGTGTATTTAATCACATGACTAGGGCTATTTATAATGCTATATAAATTTAAGGAAGAAAGATGACTGGCAGAGAGGCATGCAAACAGTAACAGATTCTGAGGCGACATGAAGCTTTACAATCGAGTAAAAAGGACAGCAGGTTGTAAGATGGCGGTCATGTGACTTTTACACACATTGCATACATTTGCATAAACCTATCATTGGTGAGACTTTGCTCAATACCACAAAAGTTATCCACATATCGAAACCAAAATTTAGCTTTCACAAAAGGTGTGTTCAATGACTTGATGAAATTTCTCGTGAATGAAGTCATAAAAATTTTCAAGCCCACTATGCTGATGAGACTCAGCCGCAGAAAAAACTTTTGAATGCAAACATTTTTAAAGGTACTTTTTTAAAATGCAGTTGTTCCCATCAACATTCAGAGAGTGAAACGCCCGTTCCTTGAAAATTAACTGTAAATTAATGGACGAGACGCATCTGTCTGTGTAAACTGTACTCCATCATTAACGAACACCACTTGCGCATTACAGGAACTCGGCTGGGAGTTTTTGGCCACATCCTCATACTGTCCTGACCTCTTTACAAGAGCCATTTCGATAGGAGTTCCTAGGAGGCCAGCGTTTCAGATGTGAAGAAGGGTTCGGGCTTACTTACTAAGAAAACGTTTACCTTGATGGTATTCAGGCACTAGTGAAACACTGGGATACGTGCGTTAGTGTAGCAGAGGATTTAATAGAGAAATAAAGGTAGTTTTTCACTCTCATAACTGTTTCTCATATTCTGGACAATTAAAAGTCTTAGTTTGACTTGAACATCCTTCACATGTCTGAATTGTATTTATTTCATCCTTTTTCTTTCCCAAAAGGCGTTTTATGTTATGTATATGTAAAAGGAAAATCTTAGAGGCACAAAAATTGTGACATCCAACAAAAATGAAGGGTTGTTAACGGGAAAGACGGCATGACGTTGAAAAAAGCAACTCAGTTCGGCTCTGATTTATAAAGGGAAGATGTTCTTGATCTTGGAATATTTACATTGAAAGAGTGAATGGAATGTGTAAGGGGAGACAGACCTGATCCACACACTACAAAGACGAATAAGGCGAGGAGCCAGGGTCCTACTGCCGCCTTCTCTTCCGGCACACCTCTCTGTAAAACAAAATTCATTCATTTTATTAATTGGATTAATTTATTACACACCAATAGTGTTTATGATGATGACAGGAAGTAATCAGCAATGAGCACCACAATGTAGGAACTGATGGGGTTAGGCTTCTTCACTTCACTGAGCCTGTTATGCTTATTTAACTTACCTACACATTTAGTTATCCAGGTTACACACAGAGAGAGAGAGAGAGAGAGAGAGAGAGAGAGATCTGTTAGAGGAGTCGTGAGACTGAACCCAGTCCAGCTTCCACTTACTGCTGATTTGGCCACATTCCCTCGCTGTGTGATGTTCTTGCTGTGCTTCTCGTTTGCCATGCGTATCCTCTGTTTCGCCACCATCTTTTCACTATTAACCTGCAGCGATTAAAAACAAAACAAACTTGGTGCTAAATGATTTTTATTCATAAAAAGACACCCGCAAATCTTACAGGCTTGATCGCGAGAGCTCTGGCTCTTCGTTGAACTCCGAGAGATGTCTACGTACGCACAAACCAGTCTCCGCCCTCGAAACCTCTCTACGTGCAGACGTACGCACGAGAAGACCACGCCCACTCAGTCGTACGTGGTGACGTAGGCAGGGAAAGACCACAACCATTCAGCCGTACGTGTACACGTACGCGCGGAGACGGCCGCTTCCTAATCAGTTCAGACGTACGGATCGACTCCGCCCACTCGCCTTTATTCCGCCGTCGTGGCGAATCCAGACTGAGTGACGCAGCGGCGGCGGGACACGCCCACTGAGCTGCCCTGCGAACTGAAGTGAAGTGAAGTGAGGTGCAAGCTGTGGAAACGGGGTTTTAATCGAACTAATTAATGCAGTAAATTAATAATAAGCCCGTTACATCATTTTGTATGTTCTGAATGATGTTCTTTGATGAATGATGTTTATTATGTGTTATAATTTTTCATATTTAATAACAGTAGTCACACAGGTTAACAATCAATAATCAAGAACTAATAAAAACAAAATAAATAATAAGCAATAGTACATTCATATTTAGTGACTGATTTATTGATCAGGGTTGCAGTGATGGCGGCACGATGGCTTAGTGGTTAGTAGTGTGGCGTCGCTCCTACAGGGTCCAGGGTTCAATTCCTGTGTGTGTGTGTGGAGTTCTCCCCCTGTGCTTGGTGGGTTTCCTCCAGGTATTCCAGTTTCCTCCCACAGTCCAAAGACATGAAATTAGGCTAATTGGCCTTCAATTTTTAATTTGTATAGCGCTTTTAACAATTGGGATTGTCGTAAAGCAGACAACGGCCTTGCCTGTTGTGTGTGTGTGTCCTGTGATGGAGTGGCACCCTGTCCATGCAAATTGCCTGTAGTGTGTGTGTGCCCTGCCCTGGGATAGGCTCCAGGCCCCCCATGACCCTGTATACAGGACAAAGCTGTACAGACGATGAGTGAGGGAGGGAGAGTGAGTGAGTTAGTAATTATAGAAAAAATATTTTGATATCGAGTTGCAATGTTCTGTACTTCATAAAATTTTATCATTTCCAATTATATATTTCTAACATAACAAGAATAAGAATAATATGCAAATGAAAAATGTAGATACTACTGTATTTCTATAAAATAGTTCGTAACAATGATCTCATTTTATATAATATATACATTTTAAATAGTTGTTTTTCATATTATGTTGTACATTTCTAGTCATTTTTATGAAATAATATGTTTCACATATATACAACATAATAATAAGAAGAAGCAGCAGCAAAAGAAAAACAAATATGCTTATAGAATTTATAAATAAAAATAGTTTAGATACCATTTCATATTTAAACTTTAAATCGTTTTTATTTTTATTTTTTTTAAACATTAAGTATATTCATTTTCATTCAAATCATTTTTCTAGATATTTTTCCTAATCGTGCCGGTCACGTGACCGAGTCCTTCCGCCCGTACTTCCGCTCCAACATGGCGCCTCCCACACCGCACTTAGCAGGTAAGCAAATTCATTTAAAAATATCGTTAGCACGCGTGAGGAAAGTGCTGTGGAGGTTCACACGCACACGTACTGTATGTTATATAAAGTGGAGTCTGTAAGTTGTTGCGGTTATTTTCGTTTTGGACAGGATATATCCAGCTTGGTTTGTGTGTGAGAATCTGCAGACACGTTTACTGCTGAGCTCCAGTTACAGTCACACCATCACTATCAGCCAACGTTCAGCACCTCAAGAGGAACCTGTCAAAAAGTACCGTTTATTGGGCTTCAATAAGTGATAACATAAACTGGGGGGGGGGGAACATGGCTCATTTCATATAAAAATTATAAGGTTAAAGAAGTTCACTTATACAATTACAATATACTACAATATTACACTGTATTTGCCCTTTTAATTCTATAATTGTAAAGTATGTAGACATTACACATCTGTGTATATGCTGCATCCAACAGTAAGAATGTGTTCATCTTGAAAATTATTCACACTTACTCACTCACTCATCGTCTATGCTGCTTTATCCTACAATACTGTACAGTGTCACGGGTCGGGAGGGCTGTACTAGGTGACTTGGAGCACTAGGTCACTAGGTGGTGTACACCATGGATGGGGAGCCAATCCATTGCAGAATGCACACGCACACACTCCGGGCATTTTGAGAATGTCAATTAGCCTAATCTGCATGTTTTTGGACTGTGGGAGGAAACCGGAGTACCCCGAGGAAACCCACCAAGCACAGGGAGAACATGCAAACTCCATGCACACAGACCCCGAAGTCGGGAATCGAATCCTCGACACTGGAGGTGCAAGGCGACAGTGCTAACCACTAAGCAATCATGAATCTTATAATTTTACGTTCAAGGATATAATCATATTTTCCCACCATAGCAGCAAATAATTTAAATATATTGTAAAATTTTATAAATATTTTAATGGCCAAATTCTACATTCATAAATGTAAATTTCTCTAAACTACCACCTTTCTTCTGTCAAATCAAAAACCTCCTGAATTCATTAAATCTAACAGAAAACTATGATCCATAACCGTAACATAACCATGTTATTGTCTTTTGACATTCAGATTTAATCATTAAAACACTGGGATTTTATTTTATTTTTTACATTTACTTAGTCTATTTTCTCTATTTCTTGCCTTCTTTTTTATTTTTTTATTTTATCAATTTCTGTTGGATTACTCTGTCAATTGTTATTATTATTTAATTCTTTTGTTAAGAAATTAAATGATAGTTGAAATTTTTTTTATTGTATAATTACAATTTTTACACCTGGATCTTGTGTTATACCTTTACTTTCTCAATTTTGTAATTGTACTTTGTAAATCTTGTTATTAATTAAAAAAATAATAATTTAAAAAATTATACTTGATAAAGAAATTATACTTTTAATAAAAAAATGTATCTGCCATTAAAAAGAGAAGAAAGGTAAAAAAAAAAAAAATCCAGTCTTGATTATCTGTGTGTTGTATTCTAGTTCGAGGTTCAGATGGCACGGTTCTCCTGCGCGGACCGCCGAGCTGTGAGGAAAGCCCGACTTTCCAGCGGTGAGCTTCTTATTTCTGAGCGCAAGATTGATTAGATGATGTTTCCAGCGCTTATTAGACATTGTCTTTAACTAAGTACCCTTATATATGTTTCAGAGATGAATGCCAGAGCAAACATGTGACCTTCAGCAGGGATGGCAGTTTGTTTGGCTGGTGCAATGGGGAGAAGTATGTATAAATACTCATCACACACTTTACCGTGATAGTCAGCTTCTGGTAGAGCTGTGTCATCAGGCACCTCCCACTCGATGGAGACCCAGGACCTGCTCAAGAGACAATGAGTTTCTTCAAATGGAGGAATTCTGGAACTGGAATTCATAGATGTGGAAACGCAAATTTACGAGAAAAGTTCTGAGAGTCACTGTGTGAACTTGATTCAAAAGAAAATCCACACATGGTTCAAACCCTAAACACAAGCCTAGCAAGACTGAGAGTTTTTAGGGAATCTAGTAAAGAGATGGATAATACAGACACTAATGTCAATTTGGCGTCACAGTGGTTAGCACCGTCGCCTTGCACCTCCACAGTCGAGGATTCGATTCCTGCCTCAGTGTCTGCGTGCATGGGGTTTCCTCTCCAAAGACATGTACATTAGGTTAATTGGCGTTCCTAAATTGCCTGTAGTGCGTGCATGTTGACTCGAGGTTCCACCACAATTGTTAAATGGGAATAAATACAGAGGATCGTAGATGTATTAATGTTATTTTAGGAACTGCCTGCGTAATGTAAGTCTAAATGTTAGCTTGTGTGTCTTTATAAGGTGCAGTTATTTACCCAGAGGTTGTTTATTCTAACCAAAATACCTTGACTAAAGCGATAATGAACTGATATACAATATGTTTTACGATATATCACAATATACACTCACCTAAAGGATTATTAGGAACACCTGTTCAATTTCTCATTAATGCAATTATCTAATCAACCAATCA
>JAQQZT010000038.1:23067425-23077901 GCA_030068275.1 Clarias platycephalus | reverse complement strand
AGTAGTAGCCTTAATGTGGAGCCCCCTAGTGACGGGGAGGAATTGGACACGACTAAATTAGGGAGAAAATCGGGAAAGAAAAAAAAAACAAAACACTGGCCTTCCACGAACAACTTTAATGGCCCAAACATGTGGAAATGACTTGGAGCGAAGTCAGGACTGTATGGGAGTTCCGGTTATGTGCAAATTTGTAAATGATTTTGTGTACAGTTCCCAGAGACAAATTGCTAGGTTATCACAACATCGAAAAAGGTATTTAAACATAAGAAAGATGTATGTACAGTATGTGTGTGTGCTCAAAAAACACCTCAAAATAATTCTCAGCACCAGTTATTTACTGACAGGAAACCATTAAGCTAACATTGAATAGCAAATAGCAGACTAGTAGCAGGTAGTACTGTGTTGTCACTCGCTGTGTTTACTTATGAAGCATGAGCCATGAATGCTATCACTTTGTCTTTCATGAGTGCTAGACTGACCAGTTTCTTTCTCTTGGGCCAGAACTAGATAATTAAAAACAAACTAGTAACAGCAGCCGATCCTGACTGGCTCCAGTATGGTTTGAATAAAAAAATGCAGTTACACTTGTCATCTAATGACTTGCTGTATTTTATCAAACTTTTCTATCATCACACACACACACACACACACACACACACACACACACACACACACACACACGCATAGATACATATTTTTTGTGTTTTAACAATGTCCTTTTTGATGATGTGATAACTTTTTAGAATATGCTACTTATAGTCTTCTGCTAAGGCATTTTCTGATGGTAAGATAGCATACCAAATAGTGGAGGCGTCTCCTGATACGGTAGCTGTAACAAAGAGTTCAAAATAGAACAAAATACTTGCAGTCTTATTTTTATGAAGACCTAGAAACGTGAGATATGAAAGATAATAAAGCAAGAGAACAATGTAATGAGGTCGGACAACACTAGAGTAAGAGACACCCTCACTAGAAGGCAAATAAATACAGTATATAGCCAAATAGACAGTATATAGCCATATTTATGAATATTTGACCATCTCACGCATAAGCTTGCCTTCCTTAACTATCACCACAAAATTGGAAGCCCAAATTGTATAGATATATTTGTGTACAGTTGAACTACATTTTCTATTCACTGTAACATTATCAGGTGGCTGAGATGACAATGCCCGTTTTTTTAAATGCTGCGCTATTTAAAAGAAATTTATAAATAAAACACTTCATAACATCCAAAAAATAAGAATCTGTTAACTGAACCACCACTGTCTTATCTGGAAAACCTTACAATCCTAAATATTAAGGGGAAAGGCCAGATTTCTATTTTCTATACAGCTGTAATGTCTACTGACAATATAATATAAACCTATCAACCTATTGAAAAAATTCCAGATAGGGTGAAGGCATGAAGATTAGATTGACAAGAAAATATAGAAGAAATTGATTTGGAAATGGCATGTCTAAAAGCTCAAAATCAAACAATTAATACCAGAATTTAATTATTACAACACAAATGGATCGAATCGTGGGTCCCCTGACATTCCTGATACTTGTATTAAATGTTTAGTAGAAAAATGTACTCTTCTTCACTGTATATTGGACTGTTCAATAATAAAAAAGTACTGGGGAATTATTGTTCATATATCTGAAATTGTTGGAGTAAAGGTGCGTTGTCAAGCAAAACTTGTTTGACACTAGAAAAAAAAACTAACTTACATAGTTAAGGGAAAGGCAGCAGGGTTTGGAAGTGTGTGGAATCCTTTTATAAAATTTCTTGAGAAAAAAGGTATACAAATATTTAAAGTTTTTTGTGTGCATTTAAATTTTTGCTTATTAATTTTTTTTTTAACATAATAATTTGTTAATGATTCTTTTATGTGTGTACTGTATGTGCTTGTTTGTATGTATGATTATATGCATGTGATTTATTAAAAATATGGGAAAGTAATTCCATTTCTCAATATTTGCAGAAATTGGATGATATTCTTTATAGTTTAGTTTAATTCTTATTACTGTTACAATCTATTGTTATGTATGGAATTATTTGCAAACTTTAATAAAAATATTGTATATTAAAAAAAATCATGGTCTACCAAGGTTGATGTGGAAGAACTCAAGTGGCCTACAGAAAGCCCTGACCTCAACCTCAATAAACTGGATGAACTGGAATACCAACCACACCCCAGCACTCCTTGCACAACATTAGTAAAACATAAATTCACACTCCCAAAATAGGGTTGCCAACGTAAAAGAGAGGACCATCCCTTAATTGGAGATCAAAACACCTGTGCACTGTGTTAAACCGATATGGGACGCTATTTGTTCTTTATTTTTGAGAATCAAAGTGAAATCTTTGTATGGGAGATTTTTATGAGACTCAGTCAGTCAGTGGACAGAAGGAAACCTCTCTTCTTCAGTTTGTCTGTCATGGCCTCTATACCAACATAGAGAACAGAGAGTGCACCTCTCAATGGCCGGGACTCACGACCCAGGACAACATCTGGGGCTGGTGGACATCACCTCAGGTGGACTGCAGGAGGAACAGAAAAAACATAGTATTGCAACGATACTACGAAATGCCACCGAATCAACCACAGATCCTTCATAATACTGTAAATATATCCTGTACTGTACTGTTTACCAGGCATATTTCATTCTGAGTCTTGACATGTCCAGAATGAATAAAATTTGTATGCGGAGATTCCACTGTATTTTATTTATAATAATATATTATTTATATTATTAATTTATAATAATACATACACATGTAGACAAAAAGCCCTTCTACCACCGTCCCTTATTTGTGTTTAATGGAGTTGGCAATCCTACTCCAAAATCTGGTGGAAAGCCTTCTCAGAAGAGTGGAGGTGATTATCATAGCAAAGAGGCTGGGGTGTTCAACAAAGACATAAGTGGCTCATTCTAGAAAAATGGTGGAAAGAGCTGTCATGTTGTCATTTAGTTATTTTTTTTCATGCCAAAATCATTTAAATTAACATAACAGACACATTACTTGTATATGTTCAGAAAATATAGTATGTACTTTTAATCAAGAAATACATTTTCTTACTTTAATGTTCAATATTTAATTGTAGGATAAAATAAAAAGTCCAAGTTCAAAGAAAAGTCTTGTCAACATGATCATATCGCCATGTGTCTGGTATTGGCGTTACTTATTTTATAATTATATTTGTCATACAAACTGATTACATCTAATAATAAATTAATTTCTACATAATTGAAAACTATTTCAACTTACCCATGAAAGCTTTTTGTAAAGATTTTTCTGTTAATTGTAATTGGTGTTACTGTCAAAGCTGTTTCGTTGTTGGTGATACCAGGAAGAGAAGTAACACCAGTTATTAAATGTATAAAAATAATATTGCATGAAGCTCCACTTTTTGTGGACTCATAAACTTTAAAAGTAAGCTATTGCTATTAAAAAGTTCTAGGTGGCAAAGAAGAAATATATTTCAGAAGATCGTGGCACCTATAGCCTAATTCCACCTCTTCTGTAGAATGACCCATGTGTGAGAGTCAGGTTTCCACAAACTTTTAACAAGACAGTTTACATCGACTTGTTTAGGTTTGTCAGGGTTTAAAAAATAAAAAAAAACACACCCCAAAAATATGAAAGCAAACATATACTGTACGAAAAAAAGAAAGAAAGAAAGAACGCTTTCTTGAAATCTCAGAATTTGTAACTGTCTAACTGTTCTGACCAATCAGAGTGAAGGCGATTTCAGCGCGATCGCGTTGCGACCAATCACAGTTTGATCCAGAATGTGAAGGGGGGGAGGGGGTTGTTTTTTGGCCTGAGAGCGGCTTCCCCACTCGCACGCACACACGCACGCACACTGGCCCCTCCCTACTGCTGCTGCTGGAGGCGGAGAGGATCAGACACAAACCGCCCGAGCGGTCCGCGCCGTGCTGCAGTGTGTGTGTGTGTGCCGTAAAGGTCCTCCGGGGAGAGACGCGGCTCATTAGGGACGGAGGACACGTTACAGGTAAAAACTATTGAGTCAATAGAGAGAAAACTTCTAACAAGAGTTTTATTTATTTATGGTAAGTTGTTTACTGTGTTTGCCTGCGCGCGCGCTTTTTGCAGTGAGTGTTTTAAAGTTGTGCATGCAGAATTAAACTTTTTATTTTGTTTATATAAAGGGGGCAAAACTTTTGAACATTTGAAAATGCTATGGATTCGGTGGGAAGTTTCTTTCCTACCAAGACGTTTCTTTCTATGGTGCTGGTTTCTGCTTGTTTTTGCACGCCTTGTCTTTAAACTTGTTTTTAAACCCTAATTAGTCTACACCTCTCTCTGACATGGGTTTGGTTTTCAGTGCAAGGGTTTAAACTCAAGCATTCTGGCCACTTCCTGGTTCTAACACACCTGGTCAGGTAATCTGCCTTTAATTTCCACGATGATGTTTTTCTGTGTGTTGGGAATTAGACTATAATAAAAAAAATAATAATCCTATTAATAAAACCTATTTGCTGTTGGGTCCAATTATATGCTCTTGAAACCCGAATGCCGTTATATGAGGACAGGATATTTCAGTACAGACTAAACGTTTCAGGACAGACAACTCAATTGTCTATACATCTCCTTGTACTATCCTTATATAAGGACTATAATTCTATAATATAATTGCCAAACTTCTTCCTCGTTGGTTTATAGTTTATCGTTCATAGTGTTCAGCTATGAATAAAGAGAAACAGTCAGTAGAAATTGCAGTGTACACAACAGCATAGTCCGGGTCTCAGGAAGACATGTACTTTCTGCAAATTAACTTTTCTCAAAAGCTTAAATTTTGTTTGTAAATCAAAGAATGTAAGATTCTCTTGTGCTTGTTCTAAAGAATTGGTTTGGATGACAGGTTGTGTAACAGGTTATCTAGGTGTGTCTGTTTTTATTGAACCCGCCTTCATTAACTTTATTTCGCTCAAGCACAATAATTAATGCTTTGATAACAAACCAAGTTGACTCAGGCTTGTTAAACTGGGAAGTTGCAAAAATATCCAGTGTGTACAGATCGCCCTACAATGTGGATGAATCCAGTTGAACATAAAACCTTGTTTTGAAACCTGCCTGCATTGTTTCACTAACCAACTAACACACCACAACAATTACTCCACATCCTTGTGGTTCTACTTCTGGTTCTACAGCTGGGAAACATCCCAAACAAACTGGTCACATTATCTCCTCCACATCCTTAATGCGCCTCTCGGAGCCTCTGTTTACTGTCAGTGTGATTATCGAGTCCATAAGCGGGGTTGGCTGGATGACGGATCCTCGCAGTTATCATCATCTGACTAATCTCCCAGACAACAGGCCTGTGTTAGCTTTTCCGTAGCTGCGGGCAGATCCCTCGCCTTTGTTCAGGTCCGTTTCAGCAGGAAAGGAGCTGAAAAGCAGTAATGTCTGCGTAAACAAAAATAAAACAAAAAGAAATAGTAAAATGGTGGCATATTGTGCATTAGAGTGAGACGACCATCTGCAACTCTTTTTCTGACACTGAGCTGATTTTCAAAAAACATGCAAGTTAGTCAGTGTCGTGACTTTTCCCCACATGATTGCTTGCCGCTATGTATGGATGATGCAAAAGACCATAGTGCTACAAACAAAAGACAGGAAGTGGAAATGTCATGTGTAGGGCTGTGTAGAGTTTCTGTTTCGATTACTTTGTAGTATTTCATAACTCTATTCTTAATGTACTAGAATCTAACCACGTGGCATCAAGAAGCAACATAAAACCGACAACAGTAAAACCACAGGATTCCTGCCAGTCCTAAACCCTTGAACTTGGAGAATTGTTCGGTTTTTTTCCTGTTTATTTCTCTCTCTCTCTCTATAATATATATCTTTTTTTTTTCTTTTTTTTTTTTCCCAGTTCCAAGCTATTATATTCATCCTTATAAAAATAAATTACAAAAAAATTTAAATTGTATAATCCATAATTGTTCTTTGGCCTGTCTCTATATGGGAACACTTTATAGTAGGGTCGCACAGTAGAGATGAGAGAAAATCGATTCTTTTGTGTGGCGATTTATGTATTGAATCATAAAATTGATTAAAAAAAAAATAATTTGTTACATTTATAAAATGTATGTTATGAAAAGTTCTGTCCACACTGTGACTGGGACAGTGCCAAGTACTAGTAACGGGAACTCTGTATCAGCAAGTACCAAAGCGGATGTACTTGTAGTCTTCCTGGCAAAAAGTATTATTGGGGCATCCATGCATTGCAGTTATGTCTCCCGCTGTTCTTCCGCCTTCACACTATAAAACCAGCCACAGACGTCTGTGGTTTTAAGTGTTCGCAAAAACTTCAACAGTCACGCTGTTTAGAGCTCCGCCTCTGTTATCTGGGTCCTCTCTCCGCACTGTGCTGTGTGTTTTTGCTGCAGACAGCGGCATGTTTTTCTCGTTCAAGGCCTTTGAGAGCTGCAGTGTTACAGAGAAAGCTGCTGGAGCTGGCTGGCGTGGAGGTGTCGGACAGCTTTTGCATTTTCTCACTACGTAAACGCTAATTTGCTTGTGCCTGAACAAAACAGACGAAAAATGTTTCTTTTAAGCAGAAACCAAAGATTCTAAATCCATGGCTTAAGTTTCTCAGGAAATTACAGACACCTTTTTATAATGTCCTCAAAACAAGGAAAATCAAATGTGATGTGAAATAGACCTCAATAAAGGTCTTTAAGTGAATTGGGGGGGTGCTTTTTTAATTTTATTTTATTAAAAAAAAAAATTTTTTGCCTTAAAAAAATGTGTTAGATGCTGAAACAAAATAAGAACATGTGTGGCAGCTTGGAAAAACTTCAACTTGCTGAAAGTTTGGCATATTTTACAGACAACCACAGTCTTTCCTGGACTGAAATAATTGCAGGTGTATCAAACAGAAGTGAAGTCATAGCACTGTAAAGTTTAGTTACCACCAAAAGGATAAAATGAATCCCTTGGCGGTGTATCGATTCAGTTACGTATAGTGTTTTTTGTGTGGCAATTCATTTACCACCACACTGACTCCAAAATTGCTATATATTAAAAAAATAATAATAATTATAATTGCGTTTTGCCTTTGTGTGTTTAAGGTTCAAAAATGTTGCTTTTCCTCTATTATCCTGCAGGAAGTGTGCTTTAAATTATTCACATGTAACAGCATTCTCTGTGGTATGGGGCAAATTATTAAATAAATAAAGTTTGTTTAAAATTGTAACAATCTTAAAAAAAAAAAAAAAAAAAAAAGGGAATCAGGATATTTTTAAAAAATCGCGATTTTACAGAATCGCAATACAGACCGAATCGGCACCTGAGTATCGTGATAATATTGTATCGGCAGCGCCCTGGTGATTCCCATTTACACAATTTAGTTTAAAATTAAATATATATATTTTTTATAAATAAATATTTACAAATATTTCATTAATGAGATAATTTGTGGCATTATTTGCAGTTAGCTAGATAAATAAGTTTGAATACAAAATTGTTTAGTGCGCTTTAAATACATTAAAAAAAATGCCCTTTATGGTTTGTTCTCCCCAGTTGAGACTTGAGTTTTCCCCATGTATCAAATATGTCCAGTCTGGTTTACATCTCACCTTCCTTCTCTTCATTCTCGGCTCTCTGCTGTTGTTACAGGCTCATTATGTTCTCCTCAGTCAAGCCGTTCGAGGGCCAACAGTTTGCTGCTCTGAAGAAACAATGCCAACAGAACAGGACGTTGTTTGAGGACCCGCTCTTCCCGGCCCAGGACCGTTCCCTCTTCTATCAGGGCAACCGCATTGGCTCAGTCACGTGGAAAAGGCCCAAGGTGAGGAAATGGACGAGAAATCTATCTTAATGGGATGTTTAAATGCACTTAGTTTTCACATCAAAAGGAGTTCTGCTTGCTGTCTGACATTGTGTATCTTTAGTTTCCTTTACACAACAAAAATAATTACTCACCAAACTCGGAAGGATTTACATGATTCCTATACATTCTGTCTCGCAAACATTTCCATTTTAAACTTTAAAAACGGAAATATGGATGAAATCTGGGCTGAAATATTTTTTATTTCTTCACAAAAATTATTTGGGGTCAGGTAGAGAAAACAAATTCTATCTTAGCCTTACAGGTCTGGTGCAAAATGTAGGAAAATTACCCTCAATACCACCTACGTCTTGGGTGGCTAATTATTTGCAATAAATATTCTAATTATTCAAAATCAAAATATCTGTTGTTGAGACTCTATCGATGCACGTTTTCAGGGATTGAGGACTACCTTGAAATACAAGAGTAATACATTCCCTGGTCAATAAAATGATAGACATAGCTATGATGTCATAGCAGATGTTTGTCTCAATGTTAAGTCTATGGGACTTTTTGGGGTGATTAATTGGCAATTAACCACCCACCCCTTAGAAAAGTCATAGCACCCCATTCCCAAATAAGCCGCACGATTTGACACCCATGCACTATTCATGATTGATGCATTGCTACATGCGCTTCCCTTCAATTCAATTCAATTCTATTTGTATTGCGCCTTAAACAATTGACATTGTCGCAAAGCAGCTTTACACAATCAAGAGAATAATTTAAGTTTGTATGAAATGTGTATGAATCAAAATGATAAGATTGTCCCTGATGATGAGATGGCAGTAGGAAGAAACCTTGAGAGGAACCAGACTCAACAGGGAACCCATCCTCATTTGGGTGATAACGGATAGCAGCGATTGCTTCTTTTCCTACCCCGATGCACCCATTGCTCTGGAATAGGGTCAGTATGGACCAAATGAACTTTTTTCTATTGCTCCAAAGTCCAATCTTTATGCTCTGTAGCAAACCGAAGCCTTTTTCTGATTAGTCTCACTAACAAGTGGTTTTCTTGTGGCACACAGCTGTTTAGTTCCAGTCCTATGAGTTCACATCACATTGTGTGTGTGTGTATTCGTTTGTGTGTATACAGTAACACTATACTGTAATATGTGTAATAATTTCTTGTTAATGAAGGTGTAAAAAATAATCAACATTGACTTCAGTCATTCCTGTGAACATTTAGCGAGTGAAATGCCTTCAGGAAAAAAACGGCCTGGTTTGATCACCAAAGTTGTTCTGTTTATGGAGGACGATGCACAACACTGTACTGGCCACTGCACCACTGGAAGTTATTGCCACATCCCCCCTTACAATCCTGACCTCGCTTCAAGCCATTTCCAGATGTTTGCACCATTTAAAGGAATTTCCTGAAAGGCCAGGGTTACCGACGTGAAGCAGACAGTCCTGAGAAATCTTTCTACCTTGATGGAATCAAAGCACTAGGATTATTATTGAGTAGGTTATTAATAAGCGTGTTCTGTTATTCTGCACAATCAAAAGTCTTGGTTTGACTTGAACTTTGGTGAACAAACCTGGGTTGATTTTAAGTTGGAGCTATTTTTTTTTTAGTCCAGTCCATCAGGTTCCAAGCCTGTGTGGAACACCACCCGTCATTGTTGGCAAACATTTGGATAAAGAAACCTAGATCTTGTGTCCTGGTTCTGGTTAAAAGCTTGAGTTTGTAAAGGCTTTTAAACTCCCAAACAAATATGTATAAGTCAAATGACTTGAGAGTTGTAGCTCGCGAGCAAATAAAGCAGACGTCAGTGTGTTTCTAGCCAACCAGTACCTAATACATACAAATTCATCAATTAAATAAGTAAAGAATAAAATAAGACCTTGCATACTCTACTACTACTTCTACAGGAAAATAATCATCTTGTTTATTTAATTATATACATTTAATGATCACACTTGTTGATCCTGTAGACGATTTCATGTCAGTAAATAACTTTATACCTGATTCTGGGTACTTCCATGATCGAACCAAACACTCAAGTTTTTAAATTTTTAGTTTTTTACACCTTATTAGAAGGAGTCTTAATATAAATATATATACATACAAGCTTTAACTTGAATAAAACATTGAACTGTGAGACTGGGCGGCACGGTGGTTACTACTGTTGACTCGCACCTTTAGGGTTAGGGGTTCGAATTTCACCTCTGGGTTGTGTTTGTGTAGTTTGCTTGTTCTCTTCAGTCCAAACACCAAAGACATGGGTTGTAAGCTGACATATGTTTCTAGATAGTCGTTAGTGTGTAATTATGGCCTGTGATGGATGATTACTCCATCCAGGGTGTGCACCACCTTGTCCCTTAAGTTCTCTGGCATGGGTTTCCAGCCGTCCCGGGACCCTACACAAGATGGATTGTATGGAAAAATGCATGGATGGAGTATTAGAGCGGTTATAGAACTACATAAATTTTAATGAAAAAAGAGGGAGCCTAACCTGATTTATAGAGTTGTATACAGTGGGACAAAAAAGTATTTAGTCAGCCACCTATTGTGCAAGTTCTCCCACTTAAAAAGATGAGAGAGGCCGGTAATTTTCATCATAGGTATACCTCAACTATGAGAGACAAAATAAGAAAAAAATCCAGAAAATCACATTGTAGGATT
>JAQQZT010000038.1:23027431-23067325 GCA_030068275.1 Clarias platycephalus | reverse complement strand
AAGAAGAAGTTACAGGTCTGTGAGAGCCAGAAATCTTGCTTGTTTGTAGGTGACCAAATACTTATTTTACTGAGGAAATTTACCAATTAATTCATTACAAAACCTACTGTACAATGTGATTTTCTGGATTTTATTTATTTATTTTGTCTCTCATAGTTGAGATATACCTATGATGAAAATTACAGGGCTTTCTCGTCTTTTTAAGTGGGAGAACTTGCACAATTGGTGGCTGACTAAATACTTTTGTTGCCCCACTCTATAGTACATAATTTGAGTGATTCTGTTCTAGTGAACATTTAATACAGGAAGTGTCTGAGGAACGGGTGAAGAAGGAGAATCATGTTGAACTTGTTTCTCTTAGATTTTCCATAATGTTCATCATTGAGCGCTTGCCATCGGATAAACTATGGATAAAATACAGCTGAGGTCATTACTCCGGCCCTTCTACATCGATTTTTACATTTCCCATTACATCCCAGCGTTAAATATTAATGAAACGCACAGTTAAGAGTGCAGATAAGCAGAACCGATAGTAATGTCCATGTATTAGGCTGTGTGGACCTTTCGTTTGGTGTCACTCAGCTTTCCTTCTCTAATCCTTTAAAGGCTTGGCATTTGTTCAGTGGGTGAGGCTTTGTAACACAAGCAGGTGGAAGGAACAAGTGGAAGTTTGTAAAAACAAGACCGGTTAGTTAAAATGATCTAATGGGTGGAGACGGTTTCAAGTGTGTGGAGCAGGTGAGGCTTCGTTTGTGCAAAGATATTACAACATGAAGGTTCACCTTCCACAGTTTAAACACATGTAGGATTCATGTTCGTCTCTAGGCGTGTGCTGATCTCGAGTTTGTTAAATTGTATGGAGTTATTAGTACTAAAGTTCCTCTTTGTGTCTGTGGTTTATCAACTATTGTGCCTCAAAGCCACTAAAAAGCACAAATAAACTGACTAAGGGTTTTACAATGCTTTTTAGCAGAGAGGGTGGTTGAGAGCCACCATATTAAAATGGTTTCCTGCATTTGGTGTGTACTGTGGTATAGCTAGGGGGTGGTTTCAAATTTGGTATTTGCTCACATTTTGCACAAGATGATCGCTCACTCACAGGGTTGTGGGAGGCCTGGAGCCTATCCCATGGGACTTGGACCTGGAGGCAAGGTACACCTCGGATGGGGTACCAATCCACACACGTTTGCACACTACGGGCGATCTGGAAACACCAATTAGAATGATCTGCATGTTTTTGGACTGTGAGAAGAAACTGGAGTGCCCAGAAACCCACCAAGCACATGGCAAACAAGCAAGTTCCATACACACAGACCTGAAGCGGGAATCGAACCCTGGCAAAGATGACATCTCTATTTCTACAACCAGTGAAAGAGTAATTAGAGGATGGGTATAACTAATGAAGATCAATTATTCCTCACAAAGGGTGATTACCTCTATAAAAGCAGAACCTTTGGCACTTCAGAGTTCTGAAGATATCAGTGATAGGGGTAAGACATCAATTTTAAACTTGGAGAAGCCAGATGGTTTATAATTTCGTAGTTGAGAACGCAGGATTCAAGAACACATGGAATGCTACAAAGACATGCATAAGATTTAAAAAGGAATTTAATGAGCAGATGTCATGTTTTTACAACATTTAATTTGCACATATTTAGTCAAGGACTCCTTTATCCATTCAGCTTTCCAGCACCTCTCTACAAGGGCATTGGCGGGTTTGGACTGGGATCTCTTAAGGCTCTTCTGCTGTATACATCATAGTGCTGTGGTGTTACTTTCTCATGTTAGCTTCATGGTCAGCTCACTACTCTCAGTAGCGCACAGTATGATGCCATTATGCATAGACTCAGTGCTGTTCTTTGCACAATTATTACTATTTGCACTGTTGTCACTTTGTCGTAGGTAAAATTGCGCATCCATTCTCATTCAGTCATCGTCTATACCGCTTAATCCTGTATACAGTTTAGTGGGGGGCCTGGAGTCTATCCCAGGAGACTTGGACAGGGTGCCAATCCGTCACAGGGCACACACATGCATACACTCTTACACGCTCATTCACACACTACGGGCAATTTAGGAACACCAAGTAGTCTAATCTGCATGTCTTTGGACTGTGGGAGGAAATTGGAGTACCCGGAGGAAGCCTAGTATTAATCATTTAACTTGTGACTTGTATGCTTATTCTTTTCCTTATATATCTTGTAGCTTTTTGTTCTTGGCATTGCACTAGTAACTTTTGGTCACCTCTCACATTACCCTGTGTCTACTGACTATATGTAAGATAAACAGTGTGCAATCAAATCTACAAACCTGTCTTAGAGTTACTGCCTCTATTCCTGCTGAATATCTGGAATTTCCTTCTTGATCCATCCATCCATCCATGCATCCAAAATTTAATCCCCTAGGATGAGCTGGATGGGTGGAGATGATCATCATTATGACCCCTAGCAGGAAAAGCTGCTGGAAAATGAATATTGGGCTTTTTTCAAATATCTAACCAGTGAATTTGCTTTTTTTCCCCTTTCAGGACCTCTGCGAAGACCCACATCTGTTTGTCAACGGCATCAGCGCTCATGACCTGCACCAGGGGCAACTGGGAAACTGCTGGTTTGTAGCAGCCTGCTCCAGTCTTGCTTCCAGAGAAGCCCTGTGGCACAAAGTGAGTGTCCAAAGCTTTGTTTTCTAAGCGGTAGAGTGCAGGGGGTGGGCGTGGGAAACCGGGATGCCCTGCCAAGTCATATATTTGGTTATTGGTTATATTGGGCGGCTGCTAACAGAGTACACACTAGAGGTATAAAGTGCGTACCAAACCAGGATCGTGCGTGCGTGCGTGCGTGCGTGCGTGCGTGCGTGCGTGCGTGCGTGCGTGCGTGCGTGCGTGCGTGTGCGCTGTTGAAAGGGCATTAAGGCACCAAAGTAAGATGACTTGCTCATTGTTTTCTGAGTAAATTTGTCTTATCATGGGTGTGGGCCAGGGTTGCAAAATGTGTAGTCAGTGAACAATTAATTATTAATAATAACAAGCACATTTATTTCTCAAAATAAGTAAACCCAAACTGTTTAAACAAACACTAAAGATTGTGCAATACTGCTTTGGTCTCTCTGGCCTAGCACGAAAACAAACCTGTTAAAAATACAGTGTTGACCAAGTGAACTGCAAGTGCGCCCCCTTGTGGTGTACAAGTTAACAGACTGTACTGTATGTACAGTAAGCTGTGCAGAAATACAGTATGATTTGGGCTGCACAGTACAGTATGGCAGAAGAATTTTATCTTGATAATTATTTTCATATCAGTTGTTATTAATAGTTAATGTTTTTTTTTAATTATTATTGATTAACTATTACATGGCTATATTTTGTTTTTAATAAACAGCAAAGGTAAAAGGTTTAATTAAGCTATATTTAATCTAGGCATGAAAGCAGGGATAGGTCTCGATTTAAAATAAGAATAAATAAATAATCTCACTTTAAGTCACAATAAATAAAGAAATCAAATAAAAACAACGGGTATATTATGGAAACTGGAATTATAAACTCTTTAACTTTTTTGACAACCTTCAAAGGATGTGGCCCTCAAATCGAGACCAACCGGTGGTCTCTCGTAGACTTTATAAAAAAAAACTAAACAAAAACGGACAAACCCTCTCAAATGTGGTGGCACTGCTTGTCAGCGGCTGACTCCTGAACCCTAGTTACTCCGTAAATGGGCAAATCAATAATTGCCAATTCAAAAGTTGTCAAGACATGAAACTTAATAGCGCATGGATAATTATAATTGTCGCTGGAACGTTCTCCCCTCTATACTCTTCTTCTGCTGCATGTACCTGAAAGGTGTGCTACTTATTTCGCCCCCGTCTGGTAAGAAAGCAGTGCCCATTCTGATTGAGCTTGGGTTTGTGTCTTGTATGCTGCTTTCCTTCTCTTGTTTATGCTCCATATCTGATGAGCCAGTTGAATTTCCATTAAACTCCGTGTTATTGCCCCTCAGGGGCCTCATTTGCCCTCTACTCTCAAGCATTAATACTCTGTGCGTCTCTCTTATGTGAGCTAAACATCCTGATCCCTGACTCGTCCATGTCCGTTTCCAGGCGCTGGCTTTGTGTTTAGTTACAAGCGTTTAATTCCCTCAGTGATCGAGAACCGGTGTTTAAAAAAAAAATCTCTTAAAAATGTGTTTGCTTCAGATGTTGTCTAGTTCTGTAATGCTTTTAGTAATTCATTCCTTTATAAGTCTTTTTTTTTTTTTTTTTTTTTTTTTTTTTCCCCCCCTCTTGTAGAAAAAGTGCAGCTCATCCTGCTAGTAGTTGGTCCTAAGTACATTTTTAAAAAGTAAAGTGTTGTTTTTGGGGTGTATCACTTGTATTGGTGGCTCAGTGGTAGGTTTCCCGCCTGCCATTTGCAAGGTTCGGGTTTAATTTCCAGTCGATGCCCAAACCCCAGCCACTGGATGCAGTGCCAGTCCCAAGCCCCGATAACACAGTGTGGTTTCATCAGGAAGGGCATCTGGGGTAAAACTTATGCCAAGCTGAAAGCACAAAATGACAAAGTAGTAGCACGTCTCCATTGTTTGTGTTGTGAAAGAAACTCATTCACAGGCTTTATGATTGGAGGTAAATGAAGCGAAAGCAAGCTGTTTTTGTGAGAATGTGAGCGTGTCGGAGGGCATTGGCGTGGGCAGCGGCTCCTGCCCGCCCTTTGATGCAGCGAATGGCACGTCCTATCGGTTTATTATTAGGCTTAGATCCAACATATAAGTAGCTGTGCATGAGCTGTTAATATAAGAATAGGGGATGCGAATATAGTATAAGGATGATCTTCACTTGTCCTAGTGAGCATCCTGATGTGTTCTGAAACTTGACTTTCTGTTGCGTTCTGTAAAAATAAGTATATTTTTGTCCCGTACTGGAACGTGTACTTGTTTATTTTTACATGTGCAAGAGTAGGGAATTTCAGACATATATACCACTACATGCGGACACCCCCTCGGGCCCTCTGTCTACCCCAGGGGACATTCCTCACTACTGTATTGTCATGTGAATGAAATTGTATCAAACATGTTTTGACTTTCTTCGCCCACCTTGGCCTATTTATGCGGGACCGGGTTTGGGCACAGTGCCAAGATGTGGCACGCTACACGCCGTTTCATTTCCTGAAGGAAACCAATTTGAAAGGTTTCCTGTGAGCAACAAAGTATAACGACCTACTTTAGATTCTCATTGTCACTTCCTTTTATTTCCCCTGTTTATTGCTCCTTTGATAGAAAGTATATATACTTTTAATTGTGTATTGTGTTTATTCCTCGTTGAATTTGGGGGATTTAAACAGATGCCCTTTAAAAATGCACCAATATTTAAAGACGGTGAAAAGATGTTAATGAGTGCTCACATGTCTGGTAGTAGCCCTTAAAGCTCCGAGCGTTGTAGACATTAATGTGTTTGATTTGCATGTATAGGATTGTGCACAAAATGGGCAATATGGTGAACTGAATTGTATAGACTTTTGTTGATGACTTTTTTTTGTTCTACCTGACTTCTGAAAACCCGAATACACTTACTTTAGGGATTTGTCTCCAAGTTTAACACACACCACCAAGGCTTCCGTATGAGCGCGTATATATATTAGTCATTGACCGAATGCTGTGCTGCTGGCCCGTATCTGTGCTGTCTGGGTTTTTTAGGGTTTTAATCGGAGCTTCTGAGGGTAATGTGCTTCCTCATCACTATTCACTCAGGCTCTCTGTCTTGTCACATGCATTTTTATTATAGAGTTATTGGAGAGTGTTATTTTATTGCAACTACTGAAATGTGTCTCTTCTTTTTCCTTCACTAATCTCTCGGCTCGGCCTTCGTTCCATTGTGGGGATTTTCTCTCCCTGGTTTGCGCCTCATTTCCTCCTGAGGTCTCATTACTGTCGTTTCTCTAGCACATCTGTACACATCCTTTTCTTTCTCTCCCTGGGGGGCCAGTCAATATTGTCATGCTTTCCTATGCTTATACACACACACACACACACACACACACACACACACACACACACACACACACACACACACACACACACGCACGCACATGTGCGTACACACAGGTGGTCTTCAGGGTTTTCTGTTCTGTTCTTGCTGCTTGTTTGTTGTCCTCCCTTTTTATTTTTGTCAGTCAGTATATGATCTCCAGCTCAGTCCCAGTGAAGGAGGCTGTCCAGCCTGGTTCTATATACAGTATGTCCGTCCATCCCGCTGAAGCGTGTGTGGCTTCTGTCTATGGGCCAGTAAAAGAGGCGTGGCTTCTGGACATCTCACTTCCACTGAAGGGAAGCATAGCTTGGGTGTTCCAGTCTTGCCAAAGGGGCGTGGCTTCTGTGCATCCCAGTCTTGCTGAACGAGGCGTGGCTTCTGTGCATCTCAGTCCCAGTCTCACCAAAGAGGCGTGGCTTCTATGCGCCTCAGTCTCACTAAAGAGGCGTGGCTTCTGTGCATCTCGTTCCTGTTGAAGGAGGCGTGGCTCCTCTGCCTCTAGGTTTCACTGAAGGAACTACAAATATTTTTACATTTGAGTTTTTAGGTATTTTTAAAGGTGTTTAAAAAAAAAAAAAAAAGGTTAAGTATGCCTCTACTATATGCCCAAAAGTATGTGGACACCTGACAATCACACCCATGCCTGAGTCTTTCCCGCACTGATAGGGGTTTGATTTCAAACCCACTGAACACCTTTTGGGGTGTATTGGAACCCTATGTGTGTACCAGGCATCCTCTCCCGGCATCAGCTATTCACATAAAAAGACTACCTTTTATAAGAGAATGCAGCTTCAGTTTATGTGTGTTTTATTTGTAAAACCTTTACAGCAATGGAACCTCATGAACTCGCAGTCTCTATCAGGAATGAACAAGATTGACATCTCAAAGCTTAACTGTTTATCTGTTTTGTATTCTTTTGATTCTCATCTATGAAGTATGAGTTGAGACTGAAAAAAAATAAACAAAATCATTGCCGTGTTAGTGGAGTCTTCACTGTTCTTTTGAATGAGATGTGATAGTTTAATGTGAGCGCATAAATATAAACCTGTTGTTCATGTTAAATGTGTAATATATCATTATTAACAGACAGTCGTGTCTAAAGCGTTTGCCTGTTGACAAAAAAAAAAAAGCTGTGATGTTTGTCTCCACGCTGTCGGCCCCAGGCAGGACAGAACAGTGAGCTGTAATATTGATTAAAGTGTACAGTGACCTAATGTCTGATCGGACTGACCTTGCAGTGAGTGAACACTCAACTACTGGTTGACTGGGTTTCTTTATACACACACACACACACACACACACACACACACACACACACACACACACTAATAAATAGAAACACATGAGACACATGCCGATGACAAATATTTTAATTTGTGTTATATATATATATATATATATATATATGTGTTAATATTTTGAACTTTTCATAAAATAAATTATAGCTTAATCAAAAAACATTGGAGGTGCTTTTAAAATAAGCTTTCTCTATCAACACTTAGTATGATAACATGGTAACTGCTTTATAATCTTATTAATGTGCATGTAAAGATCTATATATGTTATATATTTCACAAAAAAATATAATTAAAGCAGCATTTTTGGCTTGGTACACACATACAGTACAGTGTATTACTCATTAAATAAGTCTGCTGTTAAACTTCTACTACTGACTGTCTACTGACCGTTCAATCAAAAATATTCCAAACACGAATTAGTTAATTAGTTAATCATAAAAATATTACATCAAAGGGTTTCCACACTTCTGAACTCCTAATCCGACCTAGATGCTCCTTTCGAACACCACCGAGCACTTCACGCCATCCTTCTCCACTCCCTCCTTGAAGGCGAACAGGAAGTACATGACCTTTCTGACCTTGGCCAGCTCCGCGATCCTCTCTCCAAACTCCTGGATGTCTGCCTCCAGGCATTTAATGGGCGCGTCCTCCGGGTCTCCCGCCGACCTCCAGAACTGACCCGTGGGCTCCAGCAGCTGGCGCGTCATCAGGTTGGTGAGATCGGGCGTCCATAGCTGCGAGATACCCGTGACTGAAAGGCGGCCCGACCCAGTCAGAGTCACGTTCCAGTGAGAGAATGTCAGTTCCTGATCGGTAAAGTCCAGCCGGAACACCGACTCATGGGGCAGAAGCAAACGCTCACCATCTTGCCTCTTCTGCCCACGCTGCTGCAAAGACTGCACCCTCAGCCTCATCATCTCGGTCAGCTGTAGGTCCTCAGTGAACTCCAGCTCCATCTCGTTCTCCGAGGCCATGACTCTAATAGTTTCTCTCGAGCTGTGTGTGTGTGTGTGTGTGTGTGTGTGAATGTGCCTGTGTGGCAGCTCTCTACTTTTCTACTTCTTTCCACCCCAGACTTTTGTTACCCCCTCCCGTCCTCTCTGTCTGCTCCCATGGGCAATAAGCCTAATTTTGCCGAGGACCGCATTGATTCGATTTCATACGCAGCGATGGAATACAGGAGCGAATGCTGGATTCATGGTTGGTGGTGTGATGTGTTTCATCACCAGGCAACAGCAGGCTAATGACGTGCAAAGCAGCAGCTCACCGGTTCTCCCTCCGGCACCTCTTGACAATTGAGAGTTCCACAACAATGATTTAGTCTACGAGTGAGGTTTAAGTGTGTGTAAATGAGTAAACATTAACCTAATTGAAGTCTGTCAGGTGTGGAGGAAAAATATGATCATGTATTTTGCCATTTTTGCTGTTGAAATCACATTTTATGAATCGTCTTTTATAACGGTGGTATGCATGTGTTCTAAATGGAGCACCAAACCGTGAGAACGAATTTATAAAGAATGAACATGTTTTTCTGTTTAGGTGATTCCAGACTGGAAGGACCAAGAGTGGCAGAAGGACAAAGCCGAGTCTTACGCTGGAATCTTTCACTTTCGATTTTGGCGTTTCGGAGAATGGAAGGACGTGGTCATCGACGATCGGCTGCCAACCACCAACGGACACCTGGTTTACTGTCATTCTAATGACAGTAATGAGTTCTGGAGCGCACTGGTGGAGAAAGCCTATGCTAAGCAAGTGCAATCTTTTTTTCATTTTCTTTCTTTTTTTTTTTTATCAGGCACCAGTAACGTGTCTGTAATATAGCACTTAAGGTTGCTACAGCATCCAGTTAGTCTGTATTGCTTCTTATTGCAGAACCAGTCAAATGTTGAAATAACCAGTCAAACTATGAAATAACATTTTAAATTGGGCAATTGAGTAACAACAACAGTTAAGACACAAAGGTCAGCAGTCCTGGAATAGTTCTTGCAAGAACAGTATTGTCAAGTGCATTTGCAAAACCCATCAAGCACCAGGATGAATCTGGCTCTCATGAAGACATTGCCAGAAAAGCAAGACCAAAACCTAGGTTCATTTAGAGTTACCGGCCGCAGAAATCACCAATTAACACCATCTTGGTTTAGAGCCGGTATGAAGGTTTTACAGAGCATAAGACAAATCTCAATATCCGCTATTCAAAGGAGATTATTGCATATGCATTTATCCAGGCATTTATCCAGTATTGTTTTACAATATAGAAAGAAATAAAAATCAGGAAAGACCATGGAATTAGATGTGTCCAAGCTTTTGACTCGTACTGTATAATACTGTCTTAACATTGTAGCCTAGCTTCCAATAAATACCCCTTGTATTATGGTTTGCACCATGATCATGTGGGCATCATGCCATAGCATTTGCTAATGCCGACCTCTCGCTGACCATCCAGGCTTTATGGTTGCTACGAGGCCCTGGATGGCGGAAACACAGCCGATGCGCTGGTGGATTTTACCGGAGGCGTCTCCGAACCCCTTGACCTGCTGGAGGGCCACTTCAGTCAGGACGAAGAAGCACGCAATCTTTTGTTTGAGCGTGTCCTCAAAGTCCACCAAAGAGGAGGCCTCATCAGCTGCTCCATCAAGGTACGTGTGCTGTAGGTGAATGAGAGAGATGGGGGGGGGGGGAGTATTTGCGTTGCATTTTATTTCTACTTGAGAGTAAACGAAAAACTAGACTTGCAATTACTTAGATTTGTTTTATATTAGCTAGTGTAATGCTAAACAAACTTAATTAGTACACTCATTTAGGTGACGTGTAAACCTTTACTGTTTTGGAATTACAACCAATATAACCCTTTTATAAAATATTGAATTGCTATTAAATATTGTTTTATTCAAAATCATACCCTGAATAATGTATCTTGTGCCCCCAGGCGACCTCTCAGGCTGACATGGAGGCTCGGCTGGATTGCGGCCTGGTCAAAGGTCACGCATACGCAGTGACGGACGTGCACAAGGTGCGCCTGGGTCACGGACTGCTCGCCTTCTTCAAGTCTGAGAAGCTCACGATGATCCGCATGAGGAACCCGTGGGGGGAGAGAGAGTGGAACGGAGCTTGGAGTGACAGGTTGGTGCAAGTCTGCCCTCTGCAGGACAAAGAGTAGAAGAACACCCTCTAATTTAGTTTACTGGCCAATAGGATTCATAAGGAACAGTTGCAGTGGTAATAGCTAGCATGTATGCGTATTAAAATAAACCGTACAGGACAAAGGGTATTGATGTATTAACCCGTTGTGTTTCTAATAGACTAATTGGATAACTGCTTTTACCTCCTGTCTAGCTCAGAGGAATGGCAGAGGGTCAGTAAGAGTGAGCGGGAGAAGCTTGGAGTGACTGTGCAGGATGATGGTGAATTCTGGTAAGAGACTCTTTAAACTCCTACATTCCGTCACCAGCTGTTTGTTTGTCTCCTGATGTTTCAGACCAAATATGCAGCTTGCCATGATACCAAGAATCCACGAAGCGCAAAGCTCCTTGAATCATACAGTATTTGACCAGACATCTGTTGTGGATCGGCACAAATTAGAGACACGTTAGCTTTTTTTCAGTACAGTGGATCTGCTCCTCATTATAGTCTTGTCCTAAAAGCCTTTCTTCATTCCAGGATGACCTTCGAGGATTTCAGTAAGCACTTCACAGACCTGATCCTGTGCCGCCTCATCAACACGTCGCACCTGAGCATCCATAAGACCTGGGAAGAGGATGTGAAGTACGGCTCCTGGTCTCGCCACGATGATCCTCTGCAGAACCGCTCTGGAGGATGCATTAACAACAAAGGCACATACCTTCAGAACCCACAGGTGTGTTCATATGGATGCGTGGGCTCATGTTCATTTAATTTAAAGATATTTCTTTAGGTAGAATAACATATAGTAACAGGTTTTATTATTATTATTATTTTTTTTTTTTTAAAAGTGTTTCCTAATGTATTCTTAAACATACATTTGTATAATGCTACTAGCATCAATAAAGATATTTATGAAAAAGTAGTTAACGGTTTCTACCTGATGGATAATACCTGAATGGTCTTATTTTTCTGAAATTAGAAAATGTGGTATGCTTATTAATATGTTTAGGCAGCCACTTATATTGAAAGAAGGTCACATTAGCTGGATGGATGGTAATTAAGCAACACATGAGAGGGAGTGCTGTTGTGGTGAATATCAGCACAGCTGTGATGTGGTCATAGTCATGAGGCAGCATGAAGGCACACAACCTCGAGCGTGATTAAAAAACATTAAAAAAAAAAAAAAATTATATATAAAACATTCTGCAAAGACCCTTTATCAATATATTATCATTTGCTTTGTTTATTCAACCAGTTATTTTTTGCCGTCAGCACACATCCTTCTGAGACTGGTGAAGCTGGTGATCGACAGTTAGAGTAATTAAATGGGGTGAAAGGTTGTAAATTCTTACCGGTACTATGTAGACAAAAGGTGAGGAGAATAAACCATGGAGATCTTGGACAGTCCTGAGAAACGTACTTTTCTGCTTTAGAGTATTAGCAACCTTCTGGGATCCTAAGGTTGAATCCCAGATAGCGTTAAATGGAAAGCTAGTGCACAATGGTGTGCAATCCCTTATTCACTACACCATGTAGCACCCTTGATCAGGGGCTAGAGGGGGATATAGGATTCAGTTTTGTGTTAGAAGGTAGTTAACTTTGTAGCCTGCAATAGCCGTGAACAAAACAACCTGGATGGTTCAGAGGCAATTAAGAACGACTTGGAAGCAATAACTAGGCAGATGTGTTGATCAAGATGACATGACGTTACCAGATGTGTTTTTCTTGCTGAAAGAGCTTCTGTGCTGGGCTTTGAATGTGGGTTTGGGCAGGCAGCTGCTCTCCCTTCTTTCCAGTACTGCACAGTGATGCATATAGTTAAATGTCCCAGTGCTGCTCTAGATCACCTCTCGTCCAATCAGATTACTTGGTTGGAACTAACTGTTGTATAGTAAATCTAACAAATGTTTCCGATTTTTGAGATTTAAAATCATTTAATATTTAATTTTATTCACAATATAGCCAGATATTTAGTTTGAGACCTTCATAGAGCATTGCGCGTTCCCAAGTACAACTCGCAACAAGTGGACAAGAGGACAAGAGGTAACTGTTATATAACTACTATTGTTTGTGTGCTAATTGTGATCTGATTGTGCTTTTCTTCAGTATGTTTTTGATGTGAAGAAGCCAGAAGATGAAGTTTTAATCTGCCTACAGCAGAAAGATAAAAGATCTGTAAATAAAGATGACAAAGGCTCGAACATGGCAATGGGCTTCGACATTCAAAGGGTACGTATACACACACACACACACACACACACACACACACACACACACACACACACTGCTAAATTTACTTTCACTCCCAACCACCAAAGTAAATTTAATACATCTAAATTTACTTTCGGTAACCCCCAGAGTATCTTTACTTTGTTTTTTTATTTATTTTCTTTTGGTCAGCAGCTGTCTGTTTTCTATCCAATAGGTGGAGCTAAACAGGATCTATCGCATGCACAAATCACAGCAGAAGATGTGCAGCTCTGTCTACATCAACTCTCGCAGCGTGTTTCTGCGCAAGGATTTGAAAGAAGGTCGTTACGTTATCGTCCCGACGACCTTTGACCCTGGACTACAGGCAGATTTCCTGTTACGAGTCTTCACCGACGTGCCTTCAGAGTGCAAGTAATAATTCATCTAGTCCTGCTCTCCCAGCTTATGGGGATAAACTTTGTCTCTTTACTGATTTGTATGTGTCTTTTAGGGAACTGACCGTGGACGAGCCTCCGCAGACATGTTGGACAGGTCTGTGCGGTTATCCTCAGCTGGTCACACAGGTTCATGTGATGAAGGCTATAGGACTGGAGGCCCAGGACTCTAATGGATGTAGGTGTTTTTACTGCTGTATTGCTTTTAAAAGAGTCACAGATGTTGCACAGATGTTTGACTCATGGTATGGTGTGGCTCTCTTCAAAGCATCTGACCCGTATGTGATCATCAGCTGTGAAGGGCAGAAGGTGTGTTCACCCGTGCATAAGGACACACTGAGTCCAGAGTTTGACGTGAAGGCGGTCTTCTACAGAAAGAAACCCAAAGAACGGATACTAGTTCAGGTAACAGAATGAAACCTGTATGTGTATTTTGGCTACCAGAATAAATGTATTCTGGATTTTAGGGGTCGTTCCTTTCTAGGCTGTCCAAGAACAGGTTATTTATTTAAATGGCGTCTTTTTGAAAGTTGTTATACTAATCAACTTGCGTCATCTATATAAATAAAAGAGAGGTTTTGTGTGTACATTGGTCTTTGAATGATATCTTTACATTTCATACACTGGAGGACCAGAAATCAGAAAAACATTTCTGTCTGCATGTCTGTCCTGCCCATTTTGTCACAGCATCACGCAAAACTGGCTGAACATAATGTAATTAAATTTTGCCAGTTTTTTAATAACTGGCTGAGGTGAGGGCGTGTACAATAGCTGAACTGGATTTTCTGGATTTTCTCCCTAATTTAGTCGTGTCCAATTCCTCCCCGTCATGGGGCTCCTATTACTACCACTCGGTCTGGAGGGCCGAAGACTATCATGTGTTTCCTCCGAATCAGCCGACCGCATCTATTCGAACTGCTCACTCACTTTTGGAGGCGGCGCAACACACTCGGAGGACATCGATATCCGCTCCTTCCGCTTGCGCAAGCTCACAGACGCCGCCGATTGGCTGTAGAGCCGTGATTAATGTGGGAGCACAAAGTACCTCTTATCCCTCCCATCTGAGAGAGCTCGGCCAATCAGCTCTCTCTAGACCTCCGACTGTGCGAGGTTACAGCATCACCCGGGAATCGAAGTCAGGATCTCCAGATGATAGGGCGAGCACTTTACCACTGCGCCACATGCAGAGATTTCTGCCATACATAAAGACAGGCAGACATGTACATGGGCTTTAACCTGAAATAATATCACTGATTACATAAAAGCTTTTTTTTAAAGTCAACCATGTTTAGTATTTAGTGGTTAATAGTTGATGATCAATGTTATTTAATTCATCTGGTGGTTATGTTAATGTTGGAAGATTGATGGATGGATGGTAGGTGGAAGGGTGGGTGGGAAGATGAATGGATGTATAAGGATGAGTGGTGGGTGGGAGTGAAGGTAGATGAAGGGGAAGGTAAATGTATTGAATGACAGATGCATGCATGAATGGGTAGATGGATTGAACTAAACAATATTTAGTTGAAATCAAGACAAAACGACCAAATGATTATTGTGGGTGGACAAAAAAAAAAAAAATTTGCAAACCTGCTGTAAATGAAAAGATTTTCTTGTTGTCCCCTGACTTCCCCCGCAGATCTACAACAAAAACGTCCTGTCCGATTCGTTCCTGGGTCAGGTGACCCTCAACGCAGACGTTTCAGACCAGCAAAATGATCACACACTCCATCTGCAGGGTAAAGGCAGCCATCAGAAAAGCGACCTCGCTGGCATGATCAGTGTGAGCATCACCACCAGCAATGTCCTCACCAATATCTGAGAACACCCAGGGTCAGCCCAAATCGAGAGGATCAGGAAGATGAATCTCACCACTGTGTGGATTTGTCTGTTATACATGGAGAGGCCTTTTCTTCTGGAGGTAGTTTACATAACATTCACCAGACTTTCAACTTCATCAGACTTTTTAATAGGGCTTTTACATGTTTATTAACAATGGCCTTAATGAGTTCTGTTTACGTGATCTTCTGAACCAAATCAGTGTGATATATATTATATTGTTAATTGATACATTTCTTCTGTGGAATTCTACTGTTTAACACTCAACGCCACTATTCAGCCAAGGAAATCAATTTCTCCATCGTATGTATGTGAATCTTCTCTTTGCCAATTCATTATCCAGTGTGTTTTTCTGTCAAACATTTTAACAACAATTAAATGTTATGAGCTGGACTGTAATTAAGCATGTTTACATAATATTACCACTCAGGAAACTGTACAGTCGCCAAAAGCTGTGTCCACATCGTCTTTCTGTAGCGTTTAAGTTCTGTGGAACACACAACCATCAGTTAGGAATTAGTGCATCAGCCGTGGTGGGATTACACACCTCAGGACAACTTTTAAATCAGTGCTCTTTTTTAAAATATACTTTTAAGAAAGTAAATCTGAAACTTTTTGGAATTGTTGGGTGCTAATAATTTTTGTCTGGTTGTACCTTCTTTTCTTTTTTTTTTCTTTTTTTTTTTTTAGTCCGTCCAAAACTCTAGCACATATAACATTTTTGCACTTTGGCTCTGTTCATCTCATTTGCCTCAGTTCAGCAGCTCAACGTTTTTTGTTTTTTCCTTATTATTTTCTTACATTGGGTCATTTGAGAGTTAAATTGTTTTCTCAGTTGAAGCATCATCAGAACGAGAAAACCTTGTCTCAGAACAGCCTTTGTAGTTCCTTCCTGAGATCATGATTAAGATGTTCTTACGTCCAAGTGGAAAACGCACCAAGGTTTAAACTAGTAGGACTAAATATTGCACATGTGAATGCACTTTTAGATTACTTTTCTGCAGACCAAAAATACTGGTCCTGTACTGACTGGACAATGCAGCATTGCATGCAATTTAAAAAAAGTATTTAAAAAATCAGTCTACTAGTAAACCTTGTTTTATATCAGTACTACAACTGTTTTCATAATGTGTTTGTTTTTATGTAAGTAGCATGCAAGTATATATGTTACTGTGTGTGACCAAATTGACCACTTGGTGGCAGTAGACAATCATAAATCCTCAAAAGGTACTTAAGCGTTTCCCCCTTCTATAGATGCTTAAACTTCAATGAGGTCTTATGTTTACTCTTTTGTTTACTCTGTTTCCTTTACATGAAACACTTTATATGCAGTATGTAATGTATGTCTTTCTCTTTAAAAATGTATTTTAACACAATTGGCAATTAATAAAGCTGTCAAACAAGTACACCCTTTTTTCTTGTTTTTTCTTTTTTTTTTTAAACCCATATTGTGATGTAGACAAAACATTTCAAAATGGATGTGAGATCATCTTTTCAGGGTAAATTAATGGTATATTATACTGTATATTCCCTGCATGCATATGCTGAGGTGTGTGCATGCTATGAAATGCCTACAGTACCAATTGTGCAATGAAGTGCCATTTTTGTATTTTTAGTTACTGAAGAACTTTGTCTGTCTCAAACGTTGTGCCTTTAGTACTTTAGTCTTGCATCATTCACCAGTGGGAAAAGGCTTCTGGATTGTTATGATTGGATTACGAGGTATAATATGCATCTTTTAACTGTTATACTTGTGTATACCTGTATCTTTTATACTTGTGTATGTTTATCCAGAGTATAAAGATAAATCTGAATAAAGTGAATTGGATTAATGGATTTGCATTGTAATCGTATTGCTTTCATAATTGTTGTTTCATGTATCATGTTTTGAAGCATGTACAAGGGCTTGGTTCTGATCACCGTCACTTCAAAGCTGAAGGGTTAGAGATTAGAATCTCGCCTCCAGTCCAGTGTGCGTGAAGTTTGCAGTGTGCGTGGTTGGTACCTTGTCTTGTGCCCTGAGTTCTCTGGGTTAGACTCCAGGCCCCTCTTTCGAGACATGCATTTGACAGTATTTAAACTTTTGACTGGTGTTAATTTACTGTCTTTACTGGCAACTTAAAGTGGCACTGGTGGCTCAGTGGTAGCCACCAGTGCCATTTCTTTCGCCTGCCATGTGGAAGGCCTGGGTTCGATTCCCAGGCAGTGCCCAAAGCCCAGCCACTGGATTCAGTGCCGGTTCCAAGCCTGGATAAAATGGGAGGGCTGCGTCAGGAAGGGCATAAGTGTAAAACCTGCGACCCCTTGCCAGGAGCAGCTGAAAGACCAACAACAACAGTGTATGTACAGTATACAAGAAAAAAAAGCACGGCAGGGTATACTGTTATAGGTAAGTAATCAATGCTGAGGTACTCCGGTTTCCTCCCACAAACCAGGAGCCCGTCAGCCATACAGATCTTTCTGTAAAGTTTTTATTCTAATACTTGATCAGTTCTATAGTAAGTGCCTCAATATTAACCTGTGATTTGTCTGCACTACAGAATGGTGTACACAGTGCATGGATATGTAGTATTTAAATACACTGCCTGGCCAAAAAAGTTGCACAGTCTAAAATTTCAATGTCACATTTAGCTTTGATTACAGTTCATACGTGAAAATTATTCCTCATACTCCCAGAGCCACTTTTTCACAATTTGGGTCCTGGAATATGTCTGTACCATCAGGGAAGAAAAACTAGAAAGATGTGATAACCTACAGTAGTCGTTCGGTACATTCCGGTTGTCAGCTGACCATTTTATTGGCATACCCCAGATCAAAACACTGTCTGTAGAGGCTTGTACAGTGAGCACTATGCATGATGGGTGCATCGCTTCATGCCGATGCACCCATCGCTCTGGAATACAGTCCCATATTTCCATTGCTCCAAAGTCTAATCTATATACTCCCTAGCAGACTGTGACTGTGTGATGCGCTGTATGATCAATTTCCACTTTGCTCCCACGTACATCAGTGAGCCATGGGTGCTCATGATCCTGTCTACAGTCTCCCTATTTGGTCTTTCCTTGGAACACTTTTTGTAAGAACTAACCACTGCATACTGGGGACACCCCTCAAGAAGAGGGGAGAGGCTCTGATCTAGTATCACAACTTTGTCTCTTGTCGAAATCACTTAGATCTTTACACCTGCTTCCAAAACTAATTCTGAGAAAGGACTGCTCACTTGTTGCCTAATATATCGGTCACGCCATTGTAATGAGAGAATCAATGGTATTCACTTCACCTGTCGGTGCTTTTAACCTTATGACTGATCGGTGTATATAAAACTGTTGAGGCATAACTGAGAACTCACGGTGGAGACCCATGATGTCTTTCTCTATTTTTCAATTGTTAGCCATTCCATTGTGCCTTTGTGTCCTTTTAAAGTTGGGCCTCTTGATTTATTAATGATCTTTTTACAAAGAACACATTGTTGAATTGGAAGATTGACACGCCCACATGACCACTTTGTGTATACATAGCAGTTGTATTTCTTAAATCGCTAATTACATGAGCGTTTATCCCAGTGGAGAAATGAGAGGCAGGGAAATGACCCTGTGTGTGTTTCCATGCTTGCAGTTAAAGCCAGCCATGTGTAAGATACTGAGGATATCGAATGCATGATGGAACCTGTGACCTTTTCCACCGTGCAAAAACGCCCCAAGAGAGATGGATCTTCATTTGTATATTTTATATGTGTATTTAAATAATTTTTGCAATGTGTGTCTGTCAGCGATTGTTCCGAGTGCCGGGGGTCAGTTTACCTCTCACACTGCGCAGCACCCCTGCAGAGTCCCTCCTCCCTCTCCGAGGCTGACCTGCACCCGCCCTCTCTTAAAAGGGATCAAGGTTTGAGAGTGAAACATTGGCACAGAGTCATTGTTAATTCCAGGAGCAGACAAAGGAGGAATCATCACATCAGAGACATCAGTTAGAGATCAAAAGAGGAAATTTAGGCCCACAGTTCTTCACTATTAATCTTCATCCTCACGTACCTTTTTATTCACCAGTCTGGATGTCTACCCGTGCTCCAGATAACCTAAAGAGCAGAGGACCTGTCTGAAACCCTTGCACAGGTAAGTCTTCTTACAATGTAATTATAATGGCCCCCGATTTGCTTATGCTTGCATCTTCATTATGGATGACTTCAGTTTGATAGACCTTGTCATAACCATACATTTCAAGTTTTACAATGTAAATACATAGGAAAAAGGTGACTGTGATATGGTTACCCTCCAGATACTGTAGCATGGTGTTATAGTATATAATTTTATATAATCTTTGACTTCAAATTCTTAGAAGAAACAGCATTATATTAATGTTTTTTTCATACTAAGGGATTTATCCACTTGAAGATGGAATATGGAATTGTGTAAAAGGAATTTTGGTTGTTTACATTTTTTAGTTGTCTTTGTAACAGGTAAATCCTAATTCATTTCCGTGGTGTTACAGTATGTGTTTAAAAAAAAATCTATACAGTGTAAATGTATCGCCATCTCTAAAAGGTTGTATTACAGAAAAGTAAATTTACTCAACCAATAGCTTTGAATAATTAATGACTGTAAAACATTTCCACTACTACTGAGTTCCAAGTAATATTTTATTTCATTTTACATGCATTGAAATTCCTTTCCAAAGTAATAATAATAATAATAATAATAAAAGATAAATACTTTAAGCCAGACGGGGGGAAAAAATATATCTCGATTTATGTTATTTAAAGTATCTATCCTAAAATTTTCTTTTACAGGTTTTCTTTTCCTTCTAAATCCCCTTAGGGTCTTGGAAGAAATGAGAGCAGTTCTGACTGGATCTTTTTTTTTAGGTGAAAAATGGAATGTAATTTTGTGATCTCATTAGCCAGATAGCTAACACGAGACAGCCAAATATGATTTCAAAGAGGACCTTTAAGTTATAATTATAATTCCAATGTTATAGTTGAGTAACAGTTTCTGATAAAATTGTAATCAAACAATTATCTAAAACTAAGACTAGCTAGCTAATATGCAATAAAATAATTTCTTATATATGTACTATGTATACAATATCTAATGCTAAAGGAGGCTAGCTAGCGGACTTACACAAGCTAGCAAAATTGACTGAATCATTTGTGAGATTAATTCATTTGTGAGATTATCTTAAATCATATACATATTTACACTGTATATTGTTAAGGCAATAGTTTTTATTTATACATTTCTCTAATATTTGCTGATAAGGCTAGCTAGCAGGCTAATATAAACAACATATTCCTACTACTAAATGCTGAGGCTAGGTATGGGCTAACACAGAGGATCTTATGTTATATTCATGATATTTATTTGTACAATACTGCTATTCCCTGCTAGCTAGCTGGATTTCATGAACTTGTCAGGATTTCTGAGAGGATCTTAAGTCAGTCATATATGCAGGTTGCCTAAGTTGGCTGCATGATGGCTTTGTGGTGTCTCCTAGCTCCCCCAGGGATGCCTGGGTCTGCATGCTTGCTCGTTCTCTCTGTGCTTTGTGGGTTCCTCTGGCGTTCCCTAATTAACTGTAGTGTGTGAATACAATTACCATCAATCTGGCAACCCAACCTCTTAAGTAACTGCCAGAGACATTACGGGTATATCTACAATCTGGGTAGTATCTATCACCTGATGTGATTATCTTAAAACGATGGCACGTGAACAGACCAAAAAAAAAGCAAAAGATGATTGTTTAGTTATAGTGGAACCTTGGATTACGAGTAATTTGTTCTACAAGCATTTTGCAAGACAAGCAAATGTTTTAGTAAATTTAACCTTGTTAAACGAGCAGGTCTTGATAACCAAGTACTGTAGTACAGTAGGAATGCGCTTTGTCTGCCGAGTGTCACATAATCACAACTGAGCCAATGATTACTCTCTCTCTCTCTTGCACTGTGGGATTGTGGGTAATCGTCTCCCATCCTCAGTCTCAGTGTGCGTGTGTCACTCGTATAGGCAACATCCGTGTGCATGTGTACAGTTTACTATAACATTGTGATCATGTGTGTGTTTGTGCGCGACTGTGTGAAAGTGTCCACAGTAGCCCCCCTGCTCCTGCTTCTGCTCTCGTCTAACACCAGTCACGATTCTTTTCAAAGGTAAAGTGCAGGGTAATTTTTTTTTTTTTTACCTTATATTTTGTATTAAATCATTTTTATATGAATATTTTTGGGTTGTGGAACGAATCATCGAAGTTTTCATTAGTCCTTATGAGGAAATTGCCTAACATGGAGAGCAATTTGAGGATGTACCGATTCTGAAATTCGGCTCGATGGCGAATATTAGCCAATGTAGAGCTTATAAAATGGTGCGTCCTTAACGCAATTACTGTATGAAACTTCTTTTGAGAGCCTGCTCAAAAGGTGCGTTTATTGTGTTTAATATGAGTTAAAAGACAATTACACTGGTTCCACAGTCTGCAGAACCATTTATCTTTTCCTTATTCCCTCCTTATTCTCTAATAATTCACCAGTCAACAATAAGTTCACAGCTTAGTTTTTGCAGTGTAATCTACAAAGAGTGGCCACATTTGTCAGCTCCAACTCTCTGACTGGGTGAAATCTGAGCTGATTTATATTAAAAGCCAGAAAAAAGCCAGCATGTGACTGATGCCGGCTTAATTCTATACTGTCGTCTCAAGGACTTTGTAGAGCTAGTGGGAGTGCAGGATTTCTCATATTTCAACATTAGTATCGAGCTGAACTTTGCCTTGGCTTTAAGCAGCTTGTACAGCAGTTGATTTTTAGCTCATTTTTATTTCATGTACTGTAGGATGGCTTTGCCACTCTCTTTTGGAGCTAACTATATTTGCATTTTTGACTTAAAAATTTTGGTAGCTTTTTCCACTCACAGGAAGTTACACCATATTACATCATATTTTTATTTTTGTACCACTGAATCACAACCCCTTCTGAAAGTATTGGAATGTCAAGACCAATGTTTTTGTTTTTGCTATAAACTGGTTTGTGGTTTGAATTCAAAAGTTAGTCCATGTTAGATTGATGGATTAGACTTTTGACTTCTTATTTAGAGGGTGTTGGATCAAATCCCAGCACAGCCAAGGTGCCTTCAACTCTTCAGCTGTATAAAATATGTTACGGTCATTGCTAAGAAAAAATTATGTAAAGAAAATCTTAGTTGTGATCTTAGTTGTTCTCTATATATCATCCACCTAAGGCGACACACACACACATATATATGTGTGTGTATGTTACTTTATATTATATAACACATATCATCATTAAATAACACATATTAATTATATTTGATAGCTTATCCCTCGTTTGTAATAACAGCATCAATTTGGAAACACAGTGACATCAGCAAACGGTATTCTCTTTTTGTTATGCATTCCCAGACTTGTACGACAGAATCGTTCATGTTCTTGTTTGTCTTCAGGGGTTTTTCCTTTGAGAGGCCTCTTTACAAGATGAAATGCATGCTCAATTGGGTTAACGTCTTCTGATTGACCTGGCCAGTCTAAAACCTTCCACTTTCCCCACTCATGAAGTGTTGGCAGTGCGATTGGAGTCATTGTTTTGCTGTATGATGAAGATCCTCCCAATTAGATTGAATGTATTTCTCTGTAAATTAGTGGACAAAATTATGACTATGAATTCATTCTCACTCTTTCTAGATACAGCCTTCTAGAATGCATGCAAGGCCAACGAGCTTGTATGTTCGGATGATGAACATATCTTTTCTTTCTTGGTTAATCTTGGTCGCAGAACTTTTGTAGCTCATTTAAGTGTTTCTTTGAATCTGGCCTTACTGTATAAGTGGTTTGCATCTTGTGATATTAATGAAGAATTGATTGTGGATTAATGCATTTATTAAAACAAATATTTTGGGTTGCACCATCCACTTGACCCAGGTAGATTTAATGAAAAATTAAGAAACCGGACATTCTTTGGGTGATTAAGTATGTTTAATCACAAAGTGTTTAATTGTTATTTTTGCCAAAGCATTTAAGATTTGGGTCTTGAGTTATCTGTCTCTGTGTCCTCGTGGGTTTTTTGCTGAAAAAAGTAAATGCTGGCGAAGATATTTACCCAGAGCTTCCCTGGTGGTGCAAAGGGAACCTAAAATACTGGCGTAACATTTCGCTTTTAATGTTATGGCTGATCGGTGTTCTTTACCACACATACTCTTAAAATGTAAACCTGATGGGGGCAGGTTTTGCATGTGATGCAATGTAACAGGAGCAATCATAACAATTATTAACTACTTAAAAAAGCCTGGCTACCATTTTTAGTTTGTCAGCATTTTTTTTTTTCAAGCTCCTCCTGTTTCTTTTGCTTTCTCTGCACTCGGCTACTAGACGTATAACAGACATAGCAATGTAAGTATTTCAGTATTTTATGTTTTAATTTAGATGCAAAGCCAATTAAAAGCGTAAAATATAGAATGACATTGTTTTGCATGATGTTCAGATGTTAGTGCAAGAGAATCTGTGGTAGGAAAGATGTATTCTTCACTATTGTGTTTTTGTCTTAACGTAAAACTACATTTAGTGCAAAACAAAAGCATGTATTCTACTTTGCGTGGAGTCCCGCATGGGCTGTTTCACTCTGGTCTGCACTGTGTCCTTTATGTCTAATTCTCTTTCGGCTTAACTAGACACTGAAATATTAATGACGGTGAGCATGGCTCCTCATTTAGCCTGCTCACCCCTGCGTGTCCACGCCACATTAACTGCCTGGACTTTAATACGGACCAGACGATGGGTCATTACATTGTCTTCCCCTTGAGTATGATGTTCATTTTACATCTGTTGTGAGAAAAAGAGGAGAGGATGCTGACCGTATAGTAGAGTAGAGCACCTTTACTACTAGTGCAGCTGCTTTAAGATGATTGGATGATAATTTTTTTACAATGAGAGATGTTTTAAAGTTGAATTTATTACCATTAAATTGAGACCAATTAGTGAGTTCCAGAGTGTCAATGTGGAGCATTTCCTTTAGCCACAAAACTATTATATAAATTACTGATTAACAAGAGAAATCGCCACTACTAATGATAAGATGTTTGTATAAGCAAATAACAGTAAGTAGCTCTGGCTTAATCTTTTTAGCAGCACGGTCTTATCACTATTAATTCTGGTTTGTGAAGCAAGATTGCTTAATATAGTCTTATGCATTAAATGCTTGTCATCCCATGATTTGTGTGTATATATACAGTACAGTATGTATATATATTAATAAGTGTGTACTGTATGTGTATATGTGTCTATATAATGTTTGGTATGATAAATGTTAACTAGATTTTGCTTGTTTATTTTATATTATTGATTGATTGATTTTGTTTGTTTTATTGATTCATGTTCGAAATACAGTATTCAAATCAAATCAAATTTATAAATATTAATATTAAATCAGAATATGAAAACATAAACATACAGGAAAGGGGCAGCCTATGCTTTTTTATTAATGAGTATGGATAAACATTTATGATATTTTGGCAAATGGCTTTATCCAAAGCAACTTACATCTGAAGGTCATCATTAATCTGAGCAGTTGAGGGCCTTGCCCATGGGCTCAACACTGACAACATGGTGGTGCTGGGGTTTGAACCTGGGATTTTCTGATCAGTAGGCCAGCACATTAACTCCTGAGCTACTCCTGCCCATAAGAAACCTACACAATGTCAGAAAAGCAGACCACACATTGAGTTTTGTTGATTTTTCCAGACAGCATGGTGGCTTCATAGTTAGCACTGTCGCCTTGCACCTCCAGGGTCCAGGTCCGATTCCCGCCTCAGGTCAGCGTGCATGGGGTTTTGCATGTTCTCATGTGCTTGGTGGATTTCCTCCCACAGTCCAGAGACATGCACATTAGGCTAATTGGTGTTCCTAAATTGCCTGTGGTGTGTGAAGGTGTGCAATTGCCTGTAGTGTTTACTATAATTGTGTTTGTGCCCTGCGATCAGTCCAGGTCTACTGGCACAGACTCCAGGCACCCTGTGACTTAGTATACAGAATAAAGTGGTATAGAAGATGAATGAGTAAGTGAGTGATTTTATTACACAAAATATCTTAAATGTCTTACACAAACTACTTTGCACATGTATGATTTTCGTTCCACTTCTCACGTGTACACCACTTTGTGTTGGTCTTTCACGTGGAATTCCAATAAAATTGATTCATGTTTGTGGCTGTAATGTGACAAAATGTGGAAAAGTTCAAGGGGGCCGAATACTTTTGCAAGCCACTGCATGAAAAGTAATCTTAATAGATAGATCGATAGAAAAAAAGAAATATAAATAGAAAGACTGAATATTTTATTAATGTCAAAGGGAAAGTGTAAACATTAAAAATAATTACCCTACTAGCTAATTTACATTTCTACATTTTCCCCAATTAATACACACCGTCATGTTTTCTAACCAAACTTTATTATTTTTTGGTGGCCTGCAATTTAATTTTTTTGGGCCTGTGTTAAAAATTATTGCACATTTTCTTCCTACTTTTCATTTGTTCGCCATGATTGGACCCACAGCTAGTAGCGCGACTTTTGGGCTAATATAACATTATTACTTTTTAATACATGAAGTAAACCTGTGGGTGTTTTACCCTCTGATGTTTTACAAGGAAAGCATCAGGTCCAATCTAAATTAGTTCAACGGCGTAGAGAACGTAAATGCTGGTGTGGATCTACAGTAGATGTGGTAATGCGTATAGATGGAGTAATCGTGTAGAGGAAGCATGAGAGTCTGAACGATTTTTCCAGATGGATAGCGACAACTTAGACCTTATGAACAGCCTCAGAGGAAATGAGCCAGACGAAGCTGATGGGAGGCGATGTCTGATTCTTTCGGCTCGAATGACAAACAACCGGTGCACAACAATAGTGCCGTGATGCCCCTTACTGAGTGCACATGCGTCTGTGTGCACATGTGTTTGGCCGATTTAAGAGTAACTATGGACATGATGGTGTAAAATAACATAGGAAAGCATGCCTTATACAATTTTCTTTTTCAGGGTGTCACATGGTAGCCTCTGATGTCCAGGAATAAACACACAGGCTACAGTCATGGTCATTCTGCAGCAGGTAAGAGAAATACTTAACACCATGTATAACATTCACATTCGTTACCCAAAATGTACGAGGAAAAAGATTTCTACATTTTAATGTTGCACTGGAGCTACAGTCACACTCAGAGGTCTATCATAACATAAAGGTAAAGTTGAGCTTTTGTGGGTAAAATAAAATGACCTTAAAAGGAAGAAAACCCCAAAAATCTGGTGCTAATATTTTATCTAATTCAAACAGGGTTAAATTATGCATACGGAGTCAAAAATATATACATACAGTTATACATTTGGTTTAATGTCTATTGTCAGGTTTCACCTTCAGCGTTTTGTAGCCATCTGTATGCTTAAAGCTAAATTCTGGTTAGACGTTTGATCTCTCTTCTTGGCCGAACAGTTCATGTTCAATTAAATTTATTGCTTCCATGGCACAAACCCAAATTTGCATGCATGTTTCATGAATTTTCATTAAGGTTAAAGCTCCAATGGCTTAAAATGTGCCTATTTTATCCATTCTACAGCTACCAATGATGTGTGATTGGGGTCTACGTACTGTAGTACTACATAGTTACTGAACTACTACTTTTCTAGCTGATGATCTGAGGTTATGCTGAAGAATTCTGATATTCCTTCATTATGCCTTCTATTCCATGCAATGATGCAAAACTGGATGTCACCACCTACTGTACATCATGCTTAACAGTTGGTATGGTGTTCCGAACATACCTCCGGTCAAAGCCTTTCTCCAGAATGCTTTTTGGTTTTCCATGTATTCAGCTGCAAACGTTATTCGAGCTTGAAGATGCTGATTTTGGAACAGCCTTTCAGTCCATGGCCATATGAAGCTGGCTTGACTGTAGATAGTAACTAGTGTTCCAGAAGCTTCCAGTTCTTGGAACCTTTTTGTACCTTTCGGAGTTCTTCCTGACCTTAGAAACCAATGTCCTCTTAGCTGATGGTGACAATTTGGGCTTTCTCCAAGACCTGTCAAAGTGAGTCCACTTCCTAATAACTTGTACTTACATACAATTGTTTAAACTGATCTTAGAACCTGCAGTTGGTCAGATATGACTCCAAGAGACTCCATTTCTGTCTCGGGTAAATCTACCCTCTTCTTTCTCAGATCTGCACTGAGCTCCTTAGACTTTGTATTATTCTACTGTGTTGGTCCATCCAATTTGTGCTTTCAGAAAATCTCTTTTTATACGGAAAAAAAACCCCACCAGCTGTAGGCATTGGGCTTCTCAAAAAGGCACACACTCATTCAGCACACTCTATATTGCCAAAAGTAATCCTCGCCTGCCTTCACATGCGTAAAATAACACCTTATTCTCAATCCATAGGGTTTAATATGATGTTGGAACAGCCTTGGCAGCTTCACCTCTTCCCGGGAAGGCTTTCCACAAGTGTTAGGAGTGTGTTTATGAGAATTGTATGCAGTCATGTTGGAACTGATGTGGGATTGTTTTTCAGGAGTTGGGCCCGGCACCTTTCTTCCAGTGAACGGAACTCTTAATGCTTCAGCATACCAAGATTTTAAACAATTTCATTCTCCCGACTTTGCGTGAACAGTTTGGGGATGCCCCCTTCGTGTTCCAACATGACTGAGGCACCAGTGCACCAAGCAAAGTGGGCCAAAAAGTCATGGTTGAGCAGGTTTAGTGTGGAAGAACTTGAATCCAGACCTTAACCAGATAGAACACCTTTGGGATGAATTGGACCGGAGCCTGAGAGCTAGGCCTTCTCGTCCAACATCATAACCCTATGGATTAAGAATTGGATATTACTCAAGTTCATACAGTATGCATGTGATGGCAGGCGAACGAATACTTTTGGCAATATACTGTATATCCAAAATAAATAACAAGTTGCTTTAACTTCTTAGGTCTTCTTTCTATTAAAGATGCACATTGAACAATTATTTTGCCCAGAAAAAAAAATAGCTCCAAAAATGATTCAAAGTCCAGTGTTGCCATGACAATCATGTTCATAATGAGTCTATGTTAAACTTCTGACTGCAGCTGGACATTGCTAATACAGGTATCCATTTACCATTATCCATTTATTGCATGTCTCACTTATTACATTTTTATAACCACCATGCTAAGCAACTGTAAAGTGACTTGGATAGCACTGTAACATTGGGGTTTGGATTGGGGACTTCTGAGGTCAAGAAGTGCATTCGTAACCACTGAACTGAAGAATCTAATGAGAAATAGGCCAGAGGGACAAGGTTCAAATGCAGGGAATGTCTATTAGTTTGGCATCCGGAAAGGTCTTACTTTATGTTTTTATTCGCTGATATTGAAAAACTATGTACCTACAGTATGTAACTCCTATTATTTCTAAGCATAGGTCTATAATTGCGCAATAACATCATGATTTTGGGTTCACTCTGGTAGAACAGACAGTAGAGGACATTTTCCAAGACACTGGGACTGGTTGTTTCTGTACAGAATGCGGAGCTTAATCTCGTCAGCCTTTCTGTGGCTCTAATAGCTTTAGACAATGTCTCCTTTTCATCACTGAGATGTCCCAGCCAAACGTGGGGATATACAGGGGGACCAAATTACAAAAAAAGTGGCCTGAGCTCTCTCATCTATTAGCTGACTCATCCACCTCACAAGTTCTCTAAGGAGAGGAACGAAAGACAGAAGAGAAAATACAGTGTTTACAGTAGGCGCGAGATGTTCAGGCTCTCAGCTCCAAACACTGGTTTTTAGGGCATTCGGGTCGAAGTGTGTACCATGACGGAGTGTATATTTTTGCAAGGTTGGGACAGAGGAGTGCGCAGACTGAGCTACACAAATCCAGCTCTGGTACAGGTAAGAATAACCTACTGGGGGTTCGAGCGCCTGGATCGGGACAAGAAAGGCTTTATTTAATCAATTAAAGACTTAAACACTATTTTAACACAAGTAATATAAATGAAAAATATACTGTTCTTTATATAAAATGATTCCTGTTCACACACCACGTGTTTAAATTGTGTGAGGTGAGAACCTTCAATCATTAAATTAATGAAAAAAAAAAAAATACTAATGAGATGTTGTTTTGGTAAAATAAATACTAAGATTGATTCTTTTAAATAAATAAATAAATAAATAAATAAATAGAGGATTTGTATTGTTTTTCAAGTTTTACATGACATTTAAAATTTTAATTTACACTTATTTAACACTTTAAAATGAAACGTATTGTCGAAGCATCGTTCTGTGCCATTTAAAGATGCTTACTGTCACATAAGGATTTCTAGATGAATAACTATCAAATATTTTACACATTCATTAGAAAACTATTTACGAAGCTCTTAATGAGACTGGAATGAATGTGTTCGAGCATCACAAATGAAAAGGACTAAGAGAGTAAACCCAAAGGTAACAGTAGGGGGCAACCTGTTACCTTAACCTGCTACAGTATAGCTTTATATAAGGTTTACTGTAAGTATCTCGTATAGAAGAATATCTGTAATTTCACTCATCCAAGACCAGCTGTTTTATTTATTTATTTATTTATTTTTTTTACAAAATATCTTATTTTAACCATGATAGGCAATCTGCCCATTTATAACCTAGATAATATAGATATTATAATATAGATATAATATATAATTTATAATATAGATATTATCACAAAAGAATTGCTATAATGATTTGTTCAGTAAAGAAGCTTTGTACAATATATAGCCATCTTCTCTACCTGACTATCTTAACCCAGTAGGATCTCAAATAGGCTGAGCTTTTGATTGCACCAATTAAGTATTGAATTTAACAGCTTAAGTTTTCAGAAATAAAATACACAAACATACAGCTTTTTCTACAGTGACTAAGCAAAATGATGGCATACTGTACCTACTACATGTGTATTACATAAAGTCTACACTCACTGTAGAAAAAGCTGTATATTTGTTTGAATACAATAATATTAATAATATTTCTCTAAGTACTATTTTTCTTAAAAGAATAAAGCTGATTAAAAGTAGTTTTAATAGTCAAGTGCAGAAGATGGAGTGCGAAGCTTCATCGAGAACAGTGTTAAGAATGTGAAAAATAAATGTCTAAACAAGTAAGTATGTCTAAACAACATGACTAATGAATAATAGTATAAATTAACAGTTTGACAGCAAAATGAGATCTCCATTTTTGTCAGTTTTAAGAAAATTATTTTTTTTAATCAAGCAAAAAGCTTGATTTTTTCGCACTGCTTTTTTCACAGAGGTATGGAAAGCACAAATGCCAAAATTTGGCATTAAAATGGTTTTGGTTGTATCAATGCTTTGGCAAAACACCACAACTCCATCGCTCACAGTTTTGTCATATACTGTAGTAAACTCATTCTTTAATTGTGATTTTGTATTGAGTTCCTGGCAGCAAATTAGACCAAGGAAAGTTGTTTAGTATTTGTTGCACACAAAACCCTTTTAACTACAAAGCATTTTAAAAGATCATGAGAAACATATAAACAATGCAAAAACTTCAGTTTACAGCATCGCTAGGCTCCTCCTCTACCACGTTTAGTTTCACTTCAGTAGTTAAAGACAACCCCTTATCATAGTCCAGGCATGCAGGGTATAATGTCCTTTCATGCATGGTTTAACAAGATTACATCAAACCCAGTGATAATTATAGCAGGATCAAGAGAGAAATATTGATTTATAAGTTGAACAGAATGTTGCACTACAGTATCCCACATAGTTTTGTCAACTATGTGTTCACATATACAACATTCTTCAAAAAAATCACTGGACATATTTAGTTGACTCATGGCAGCTGTTGTTTTGCCCAAGAAGTGATGCAATTAGCTTTTTCAGCGTGTTGCCCCTCTATGTTGTGGTTTGCCAAACAATTTAAAAAGAAGAATATAGAGAGATTTTCAACGTAATTTTTTATGGGCCAGTGGAAAATAACATGCCAAAATAAGTAAAATCCCCCAAATGGCATTTATCTTGTTTTGCTGTCAAACTGTCCAATGGCACATGAACAAGGCAACAAGACCTCACAGGATCTGTGTGAGAATAAGATAAGCACTTGTTAGGGAGACTAAATAAATGCTTTGATATGCCACGGAGCATAAAGATTGGACATTGGAAAATAGAAAAGGTCATGTAGTTTGATGAGTCCAGATTTAACCTATCCGAGAGCAAATCCATCATATAAAGTATTGTGGCCACTGTACAAGTCTCTGGAGGCAGTGTTAGGATCAGGGGCTGCTACAGTTGGTCAGGTCTAGGCCCAACAACGTTATGTGGCAATAAAATGAAGTGAATGTACTGTATGATCAGGTTATCACATCCATGCATTTCTTTTTTCTCTGATGGCACGGGGAAATTCCAGGACTGAAATTGTGACAGAATGGTTCTGAGGAATGATTTTCACTCATAAATTAATCACCACATTGTGCACCATAGAGCAAAAGGAAGTAAAAAAAATATATATTTGAGTGTTGTTGTTTTTTTTTTTGCCAGGCAGCCTATTAGGGTACATTTACCACATTTACAGCGCGATGAAAAAGTACTTGCCGCTTCCTGATTTTTTAAATATAAATTGCAGTATTGAATTAAATAATTTAAATTTAAAGAATGATTGCATTTATTAAGGGGCAAAAGCTGTCCAAACCTACCTCATCCAGGAATTCATAGAAGAACCCAGAACAACATCTAAAGAACTGCAGGCCTCACTTTCCTCAGTTATGGCCAGTGTTCGTGATTTAACTACTATAATAAAGGGCCTGGGCAAAAATGGTATCCAATGGTAGTTCCAAGGAGAGTTCCAAGGCAAAAGTCACTGCTAGCTAAAAAGAACACAAAACCATTCTCACATTTGCAAGAAAAATAACTTGATTATCCCAAAGACTTTTGGGCAAATGTTCTGTAGACTGATGCATTTTGTTCCCCATTACATCATGTTTCGGTACAACATTCTGGTGTAAAACTAACACAGCATTTCGTAAAAAAAAAAAAAAAAAAAAAACATCATGCCAACAATTAAACATGGTGGTGGTAGTGTAATGGTCTGGGGCTGCTTTGCAGTTTCAGGACCAGGACGCCTTGCCATAATTGATGGAACCATAATTTCTGCGCTCTACCAGAAAATCCTGAACGAGAATATCAGTTGGTGACCTCAAGCCCAAGCACACTTGCAGGACATTGACTAAACACACCAGCATGTCCACCTGTGTTTTGGAGTGGCCTAGTCAAAGTCCGGACTTAAATCTGATTGAGGGCTTAAACAGGCTGTTTGTGCTCGAAAACTCTCCAATGTGGCTGAATTTTAAAATTCTGCATAGAAGAGCGGGCCAAAATTTTTCCAAAACGATGTAAAAATCTTATCGCCAGTTATTTAACAATGCTTGATTGCAGTTATTAAGGGCGGCACAACTAGTTATGAGGTTTAGGGGCAATTATTTTTTCACATAGGCTCGGGTAGGTTTGGAGAGCTTTCTTCTTTGACCCTTTTTCCCATTTAAAAACTGTATTGTGTATTAATCTGTTGTTCTTGTGTAATGTTAATTTGTTTGATGATCTAAATCATTTACATTTTGACAAATATGCAAAAAAAAAGTCAGAAGCTTCACAAGCAAATAATTTTTTACAGCACTGTATTGTATACATACTATTTTTTTGTATATGTGTGTAGACTGGACAGTCCATCTGAGCAGTAACGTAAGTGTCGGTGTCACACCATGCAAGTCTTTTAGTCTGTGATAGTGATCACCGAGCACTACGTGAATAATTTACCTCGAATTGTGAGTTCCTGAAACCAAAAGGCTTTCTTAGCAGCTCGCGAGATCCATTTCCACGTTTCGGTCTGAAGGCAGAAGTTCAGTCCTTATTCTCAAGTCTTACATCAGTTTGATGAATGTTTTAAACAATGGGTGGATTTATAGTTTTCTGCCTGATGCCTCATCTGTTTGGTGACAGCGTGCATTGTTCCTGACCCTTGACTGGATACAGAAGTGATTTAGTGAGAAGTAAAAGGCATAAAGCACACATTTGCATTTTAAAAGGGTCTTTATTTTGTGTGCAACCTTTAGAGCCACATGCGGCCTATTCTCAGTCAGAATATAAATCATACAATGGGTTTAAGATGGGATAATAATAAAAAATCTGGAATCTAGAAGTTTTTTAAAATGATTATTTTAACAGCTTCTTTATCAATTACAGTACCCGGGGTGTAGAGAAGGAGAAGGAGTGATCTAACACAAGGGTTGTCCGGATGAATAATTCAGGAGCTGGTTGCTAGGACTGTGTCCACGTTACTCCTCTTGGACGTGACAGCTGCATCCTCGTGGTGTTGGGTTCTCCTCATGCCTGTATAGATTTGCCTAGAGTGGATTTAGTTAATTAGAAAGCTGTATATTATCGGGGGATCCACCTCCATGACCAACCCACCATCCTTACCTTGTCCCGATAGAGAGGAGAGGAGAAGAACTCAGCCTTTAACCAGTGCACACATTTTTACATGATGGAAGGATAGGTAAGGAAAAAAAGAAAGGACCTGAAAGCAGATCTTGAGAGCAGAAGATAAAGTTGGGCTTCTTTTCATCTATGGAGCGAAACACACTGTGCATTTGTGTGTAACTCGGGTCTCAACTAGGAAACGTTTATGATCTGTTTTTTTGGGTTTTTTTTTTTTTTTACCCTACTAACAGAGGAACAAGTCAGGATTTAGTGCAGATTTCACCTTGTTGAGTCGAGATGGTCTTTATTCCACACAGCTGCAGTGCACGCACCTGCTAAGGAAGTGTGTGTTTCTCTGCGTGTGATATTTGCAATATTAGGTTTAACACTTCAGGACGTTTTCGCCACATGTATGGATGAGAGTTTGCTCAGAGGAGGATGTTCAAGCGACGGGATTATGTTGAGCTCTACCAAAAGGACCAGGCAAAGTGGGTACTGTTGAGGAATGTTAACACAGTCTTCAAACAGACCACTCTGCTCCCGGTATGACCTCTGTGTTTGTGTTTGTGTGTGTATGTGTGTGTCTTTATATTATTAGATATTTAAGTAGGTTATTCGGAAAATCCTAGCAAAGCAGTTCATAGAGCATCTGGTCGAGACACTAGACATTTGCATTAGGACTGGGACTACGGTGCAAAATCTAATGGAGTGGAGGAGAGTCGGTGCGACCACATTTCTTTGTTCATTCATTTTTAGTAACTGCCTGATCAGGTCATGTTGATTTCATAAAAACTGCTAGTGTGTTTTAACTAAATGTAAAATAATAAAAATAGTCATACACACCCCTGAATGTGAATTAGAATTGTTTGTATGGATAGTATTTGGATTTTTCATACAACAAGAAAGTCAAAGTTCTATTACACACATTTTGACATAATGACATGCAACTACTAGAATAAACATTTAATTACAGGGTTCAACTTCCTCCAGGGCAAGAAATATACGCACATCATCTATTGCTCACATCGGAGACCCCTGATGCTCTTTAACTCAGGGCTTCACAAAAAAAGATTCTGTATATACATAAAAATGGGGTCGTGAGAGAAACAAATTAATGTTGCTGTAACTTTGAAGAAGGCTTTTGTGCAGTGCTACTTTAAATACAGACTGTACATGCTACTGAATTTAAGTGTCTTTGTTATCCTGACACACTTCACGGCAACAGAACACGGCAACAGCTATCACGTACGGTAGGTTTTGTATACACGTTTCTGGATTTTCTAGATTAGCACACACTATTGGATAAAAGCTTTTCATTTCATGCAGTTCATGAAAACAATCGAAGACCACGTAAAGGAAATCGATGTGCAGGAATTCGCACATTTGAACTTTACCATGTACAGCGCCTTTGTCAGGGAACCATTCTGCATCTGCAAGTGGATGCAAACTTTGTGCAGTGACGTCATTGAGTTCTCATACTGAAATACTCTGTTAAAAATGATCATGTCGTGAACTTTAATAACCCTTCCTGCTCTAGGGGGACTATGTCTGGTTGGACCTGAAGACAGGCCGGGAGTTTGAGGTCCCGATCGGTGCGGTGGTGAAGCTCTGTGACTCGGGGCAAATCCAGGTTCTGGATGATGAAGGCAATGTGAGTTAGTGATCACTATAAAGGAACATTTTTTTGTGCTAATGAGAAAGGGCATGCCTTTAGAAAACAACATTGCTAAGTGATTCCTGAAATCAGTGACCCTCAATTTAATACTGTATATATGCAGGTTACTGTGCGGGAAATGGCAGATGACCAAACTGGGGAGAAAATCAATTAAAAATTAATCAAAGAAAATAATGATATCCTTTAAAAGATTACAAACTAGATTTTCCCAATAAAGTAAAAGCAAAAGTGACAAATTCTATAAACTAAATGTTATCTATTAAACATAAGCATCCACAAGGTGGTGACGTTCAGAATGAGTTGAGCATCGGGTTATTTTGAAAGAGTATTCATTAGCACCTTTTATTTTCTTGATCAGGATTCTGGTATGATCTTCCCATATTATGGCTAAAACAATACTGTCTTCTGTTTACATATGATATTATTTTTACATTAACTTCAAAGCCTTGGAATGGCCCTGGTCTGTCTAGTATGCCATGTGAAATCACTATATCTAATCTCTTTCAGGAACACTGGATCTCCCCCCAAAATGCCACCAACATTAAGCCAATGCACCCTACCTCTATCCATGGCGTGGAGGACATGATTCGCCTGGGAGACCTGAACGAGGCTGGGATTCTCCGCAACCTGCTTATCCGCTACCGAGAACACCTCATTTATGTATGTGCATTTTGATTGTACGTGCTGTAGAAATCCCATATTGCTTAAATGAACTTAATTGAACACAATTAGGTTTTTAGCTAAAGTTTAAGCTTTTAATTCTTGCCTTGATAAAAGTTGCTTTTACTTCTTTTGATCTGATGTGAAGCTGGTTTCTGTATGATATGAAATGCAACCTTAATACATCATGAGTAAAGCCAATAAAGTAACACAGCAAGTTAACTGAAATTTATTTAAATAGTAACAAAAAACTCCTGCATTGACTAATGTTTATTCAATCGTGACCATTCGTGATTCAATTTTAAGTTCACATAGATAAGAAATTTTGAAACTGATCAACTGAAATAAATTTGGTTTGCATTGGTAATTTACTGACTTCTATTCTACATGTGTAAATATTACGACTTCATTTAGCCTCAATTTTTTCTTTTTACCCTCAAACATATTCATTAAGGTTTAACGTTTAACGTCATTCATTCACAATGATATTAGTCATTGTGGATCTAATATCACTTGGTTATGGTATTACTATTTAACTTTTTTAAACAGTTTTTGACTCTTTATCCAATAAAAATGATCAAAATTCTATTTACTTTGATAAAGCTATTTATAGTGTATTAATGCCGAAGTTTATTATTTATTCACATGAATCAATGCTTTAACTCAAGGCTGCCCAATTTGTGGCTTGTCACTCCGGCTTTATTTTGGTCTATAGTAAAAAAAAAATTGTCTTCAGGCAGCATGTTGGCTTAGTGGTTAACGCTGTTGTCTTGCATCTCCAGGGCCCCCCGTGACCCTGTGTAAAGGATAAAGTGGTATAGACGATGTCTGAGTAACATCTACAATTGAATGATAAAATCGTCCCCTTGGGATTATAAGGTTCTGTCTGCAATCTGAGCAGTTTTGAGATATTGAGCTTCAATTTTGTAATTCAAAGATCAGAAAAGGCATATCATTCAAATAGCACACCAGGGAATGTTATTACGGTGTTACAGAATAAGAAATGTTAGTAACGTTTTCAATTTTGACAAAAGAAGTCAGATAGAACCTTGTAATTCCAACCGTATCGTTTTCTTTTGACTTTAAGCATAATGTAATTTCACACAGCATAAACATTTGATTTTAGTCCAAGTCCAAGTTAGCTGCTACTACATGATCCTTATATCTCTAGTATAGGGGGTATCCATGCAAATGTCGGCAGTAACAGTAGAAACACAAAACTGCCCTCTTATTCTCCTTAATTCTTATTTCGTAATCTCCCTCTTATTCACTGGGTCTTTGTCTCTCTGCCTTATTCTTAACTTTCCTGGCTATGTTTTCCTCTCCTTGTCCTCTCTCCCTGTGCAGACTAACTGTGGAGGAAGGGTGAGTATAGTGTCGGCTTCATGCATGGCTGCCCTCCGTTTGTGTGTTTGCATCACACTGCTCCATTTCAACACGGCTTGGCCGTCCCGCTGTAACAGGACACCCATATGCTATCACCCCAATATCTGAAAACCGAGACAGCCATCCACGCTCCTTCTATAGCTCACTCCTGTTAGCTGCTGTTACTCATATTCATGTGTAATCATCAACATGCAGTACTGTAGATGTGCTTCAGCAGTGTATGCACGCTTCATTTTCATGACACATATAATAGAAAAAGCAAACTTATTCTCAAAATTATTGCATAGAGGAAACGTCTCGTGTGAGGTTGCAGATATCAGAATGACTAATTAAGTTGGTTTGGATTAAACTCATTCAAATCAAGTGACCAGTCAAATACAATTGTATACTAACAACTATACAAACTGATACTGTACATACAGTCATGTTCAAAACCCCCCTTTTAAGTCTGACTGTTTTTTTTTATGTGTAAAAAACATAATAAAATTAATCTGATCATAGCCGGCCTAAGTATTAGCTCTGACGAACAACAAAATGTAACTTTGTTTCACCATGCCATTATTGATTTAACAAAAATAACGCCAAAAAAGTAAGCAATATTAACAACCCTGCTGATTCAATAGCTAGTAGATCTATCTTTAGCAGCTATAACTTGATGTAATCATTTCCCATCAGTCTCGTATTGTTTTGGTTAATTCTTCTTCGCAGCATTGCTTTAGTTTATTGAGGTTTTTGGGCATTCGACTATGCACAGATTTCCACCACGGCATTTCAATTGGATTGAGGTCTGGACTTTGACCAGGCCATTCCAAAACCTTGATTCTTTAATTGTTTTTAGCCATTCTGAATATTTTTGTAGATTTAATAATGAGCTTTAGATCATCGTTCTGTTGCATGACCCAATTTCAACCAAGCTTTAGCTGTCGGACAGATGGCATCACATTTGCCTCTAAAATACTTTGGTATACAGATGAGTTCATGGTCAACTCAATGACCACAAGGTGCCCAGTTCCTGTGGCTGCAAAACAAGACCAAATCATCACCCCTCCACCACCGGCCTAGACAGTGTGTATGAGATGTTTCTAACTCCACTTTGCTCTCATTTGTCCATAGGACATTGTTCCAAAGGTCTTATGGTTTGTTCAGATGTAGGTGTGTTAACCTCAGTCATGCTTACATGTTACTAGAGTCAATCCAGTCTGATCTAAATGAATTTTCAATCAGTACTAGAGGGGTGGTGTACAATTTTGACAATCTATTAATAATTGCCCATGTAAATGCTTGATCCAGGTCTTGTAATTAATATATTAAAGAGAGTGGAAGCGGGCAACATTGCATGTGCAGCATGTTCAAACCTCTTACATCTGGTTGCTTACAACACAAAACAAAAGTGAGTATTTAGCATTTAGGAAAGTTTAAATTAGAGAGAAGAAAGTGATGCAGTGCCTGGGGGAAAGCCAAGCACTCCAGCTCACTGCCTTAACACAAGTTGCCATCAGTGCTTGTCGAAATAAAATCGAAACACCTTTAATATCATAACGAATTTAACAGTGTATGAACTTGCACACCGAACCATCTTCCACTGAGTATTTGTCTTAATCCTTTTCCTTCTACTTTGTTTAGACATACACTGGGTCAATACTGGTGGCAGTGAACCCATACCAGCTGCTGCCCATCTACACTGCTGACCAGATTCGCCTCTACACCAACAAGAAGATCGGAGAGATGCCTCCTCACATCTTTGCCATTGCTGACAACTGTTACTTTAACATGCAGAGGAATAACAAGGACCAGTGTTGCATCATCAGGTCAGATAAGTTGCAGAAGCAGTAAATTTGGCTTAAAAATCATTAAACTTTCAGCCCTGTCATTAAGACCCCTGTCCTCTGGTCTTCCCCTGAGCATGAGCCAGCATTATTCTTGCCAAATTGTACCTTTATACAGTAAGTGCTTGTTGGAGCAGTGTATGCACGCTTCAGAAATTTTTGACCACTTGGTGTAACAGTAATGTGCAAGTCTTGAAATACAGTACACCTAATTTCTTCATCTTTTGCTTCCAAAGACCCAGAGCTTCTTGTATTTTTAATGTAGTCTTGAGGAATAGTTCTCATGAACCAGTGAGAAACAGGTGCAGATGATGACAGATGATCAAGCCGGTGATTAGTATACTGGCGATGCTGAATGCTGAGTGGTTGAAACAGACAAAATGCGACCTGAGGTTGCTGCTGAGGTTGCAGCCTGTTGCAGTAAAACATTTGTTCTCTGCCCCCCAAGTGGCGCAGTGGTAAAGTGCCTATCATTCGGACATCACTAGTTTGATTCCCGAGTGACACTGCCCCCAACGGTGCGTGAGCGAGCAGTTCACAAAGATACGGTCACCTGGCATTATGTGGTTCGGAGGAAACACGTGATAGTCTCCGGCCGTCCATGACTGAGTGGTAGTAGTAGCCTTAATGTGGGAGAGAGTAAAAAAAAACATTCGTTCTTATTTCTTCAATTTAATTTTCTCAATATGCCAAAGATTGGGTAGCTAAAGACTTTTGCATAATACTGCAGACTAATATTATGGGGACATGAGCATGCTGACCTATGCTTGTGCACCAAAATCAATCGAATGTCAGCTCTTTCAGTATTTGTCGAACATCAACATTTATTCAAACAAATATCATTTGTTACACAAAAGAGGTATGGCGGCACGGTGGTGTAGTGGTTGGCACTGTCGCCTTGCACCTCCAGGGTCCGGGTTCGATTCCCGGGCAGGCTCGATTCCCGTCTCTGTGTGCATGGAGT
>JAQQZT010000038.1:23006970-23020885 GCA_030068275.1 Clarias platycephalus | reverse complement strand
CTGTCTATCTATCTATCTATCTATCTATCTATCTATCTATCTATCTATCTATCTATCTATCTATCTATCTATCTATGTCTTGTCTGTAGATCTAGATCAAGGTTGATTGATATTTCCAAATTTCCTGTAGTGTACAGTATGATCAGGTGTGTGAGTGTGTATGCTTGTGATTTGTTGGCAGCCCATCCAGAGTGTACCGTCTTGTGCCCTAAGCCACATGTGACCCTAAACAGGACAAACGGGATAGATGATGCATAGATGTACAGATGAAACGTTATTGTTTCTATAGTAACAGCCTAAACACAGCAACATGTATGGCAGACGTTCTACTATTATTCATAAGTGTATTAGCTTAATAAATACTCAGCCCAAAACGTACTGATACTGTATTTGAGGTGATGTTTATTTAACATTTATGGAGGGAGTCTCAAGTGTCTTAACATCAAGAGAGTGAATAGAGAGAGTCTGGTGAGCGAAGGACAAGTATAACATGGGATAATTGGAGCCAACTGGTCTTGCAGATGATCCATGACCATAAACATAACTATAGGTGGTTAAAAAGCATGACTTGACATTTATTACTAAACAAACTGTGGATACGATAAAGAAAAGGTTCTACAGTGTGATGTTATTAGAAAATGAATGTCAGAGTTTGCTTTGCTTTGGGCTCATAATGAACTGAATCATTTCAGATTCTTGAATGTTTCTGTATTTAATGGATAATTCAGTGCTCTGAAAATTCCTTTCTTTCTCTGATAAATGTGTGTGCCAGTTTCTGTGTCACTCCGTGCACAGTGCCACGCCGCCTCCCAAGGTAACAGTGGAACTGGAAATCATCAGCTCCTCACTTCTCATGCCATTTCATCTGGTCGTCCCAGTTTATGTTCTGAAAACTAACCTCATCTCATGCCTTCACGCTGATCTAATTATCACTTTCTGTAACCCCAACCCAGTGGTGCTGAGCTTTATGTTCTCATTTTTATGAACATCTTCCATTTCAACATTGGAATGCAAAAATGGATGTTTCTACATTCTTTACTCATTCTTTATGAGTTTTACTATGTTTTCTACCTGCATGAAAACACAAATATTGGTAATTCTATACTACAATACAGTATATCAATGTCACAAAAAATCTATTCACTTGTACACTATATGGCCAAAGATATGTCCCACTATGTGTTTCTTCTCCAAACTGTTGCTACAAAGTTTTAATTATCATGGATATCTTTGTACACTGTAGCATCAAGTTTTTAAATTGTTGGAATGAAGGAACACAGGCATGTTCCAGTGTGACAGTGCCACTGGGCTTTACAATAAGGTTCATGAAGACATGGTAGTGTAAGAACTTGAGTGATCTGCACAAAGTCCTGACCTCAAGCCCACCAAACACATTAGGGATGAACTGGAGTGACAACTTCCAGACAGAACTTAGTGCCAGATATGTCATGCTTTTGTGGTTAAATGAGCATAAACTACTGTAGCATAGCATTGCTCCACAACTGTAAAAACTAAAAAGCTGCATCAAAGGAGTGGAACCAGTTACAGGAGGAAGAGGAAGGATGGAACAAGTCCATATCTGTGCCCAGACTTTCAAGTATCAACATAATATTGGCTATATAGTGAACATAAAAACTAAAGTGTGTGAATAGTGAATACCATCAAAAACTGATCTATTCACATAAAAGGTTCTATGTCAAACCGGGACTTTTTTTTAATGAATTATGGTGTAAAACTGATTGACATTTCCTTTAAACACAGGGCAGTGATGAGACTCTTACAGTAGCCGCATTAAAACATGTACAGCAAATAGTTCAAATGTTTTAAAGAAAGCCATGTGTCTGATAATGATGATCGCTGCTATATAGGATTCAATCACTAGTGAAACAGTAGTAGGGGATTAAATCGAGAAATAAAGGGAGTTTTTACTCTCATAATTCTCATAATAATTTTCTGGAGGCAAAGTCCGGGTTTGACTTGAACGCCCTTGTACACACACACACACACACACACACACACACACACACACAAAAAAACGGAACATGGCATTAGCGTCTATATAACCGTGAATGTTTCAGAATCTCCATGGCATGGCTGATATGTTTTATTTATTTTTAATAATAATAATAATAATAATAATAATAATAATAATGGCTTCTATGGACTGAAATTGAGGTATCTGAATATTGTTAATGAAAACATTTAATCTATTAAAAATCTATTATTGTTTTCCATAAAAATGATACATAGTGTTACAAAGTAGAAAGAAAAAATTAAATATGTAAAATAATAATTTTACCAATAATTATATATTTTTTCCTAGATGTTGTACATTTGTTCATTCTCAAAACCAAAGTTCTCCCCCTGACCTCTTTTGTTCTCTGTGACCCCCTGAAGTAAAAAATAATACTGCCTCATTTTAGCCTGATAATATATCTGCCACAGACAGTTTTCTGAACTCAAACAACTTCCTGTTTAAGCAGAAAAGTACTTTACAGAACGAGTGATGGGTTTGTGGTAAAGGAAGAGCGAGAAGGACAGAGAGAATCAGAGGTCAGAAAGGGGTGGAAAGGATCTGCTCGATGTGTTCTCCTCCATTCCTGACTTTCTGTTTGTGTATATCTTTCTGTGTGTGTGTGTGTTTCCTGGTGTTCAGGGGGCGGAGACGAGAAAGCGTTCCCCAACTCTGAGCAGTCAGTTTAAACGCTCTCTGGAGTTGCTGATGCGCACACTGAGTGTGTGTCAGCCCTTCTTCGTCCGCTGCATCAAACCCAACGAGTACAAGAAACCTATGGTGAGTTGAAAGTCAGAGGAAATGAGCAGGATGTTAAAGTGTGGTGTGGATGGTAAACAAGAAAAGATGTGTTCCTAGACTCCCTTCTCACATCCTCCTCTATGTGGAGTAATTAAAAGTTCTCCTGTCCTCCCAGCTCTTTGACAGGGAGCTGTGTGTGAGGCAGCTCCGCTACTCAGGAATGATGGAAACTATTCGGATCCGGCGGGCCGGATACCCCATCCGTTACACTTTTGTGGAGTTTGTGGATCGGTATCGTGTCCTCATGCCTGGAGTCAAACCTTCTTACAAACAGGTAAATAAACACATGAATTCTGCTGACATGGAATTACTCAAATACAGACCAGGGATGGAACCACTCCCACTTTTTCATTTTTAGTGTGATAAGGGTGCACGAGATAAAATTGGTCCAGAAATTTGTGAAAATTGGACATTGCATAATTGGACCAAAATTGTAAAATAATGGCAAAATGACGAAAATTGATATAAGAACAATTTTTTTGCGATTTTTATTTTTGCGCTACACCAGTATGGAAGCCCACTTCCACCAAGTATAATTGCATAACATACCTATACGTTTTTTTTTACTCTGGCACCAGTATATTTGAATGTTAAACTACTATCTCAAAATTTGGATTCATCTGATTCATTATCAGAAAATCTTAAAATATTGTAATATTATCTAAAAACAATTAAAAACCATTTAAATCGCAATCAATACTGCAAGTATAATTTTTTGCCATTTTGTATTTAAAAATTATACGGTAACATTAAGCTGTTTCATTTATTTATTTATTTATTTATTTTTGAGAACCATAAATAATTTTTGATTAATAGGAGCTAGCCGCGTCTTTTAATAACATAGTTCAGAAAATAGCTTCTATAATTAGTCCTTCTAATTCTAAGTGTAAAAACATAATACAAATCATCTGATCACAGTGGTTCTTAAAATCAGACGAATATAACCTCGGACGAATAACAACATGTAACTTTTTTCACGATGTCATTATTTATCTTACTAAAATGAAACCAAACAAACATACAGTATGGACAATACTAAGTACCCCCTGTACTGCTTCCACAGGGTTTAAGAGGGTAAGTTGCAGCCAGGTGCTGCTATTTATCAGCCTTTGATTAATTGATCATCAACACATGTGCAAATCTCCATAAAAGCAGACGTTTGGGCAGTTTGCTGCTTTGGAGCATTCAGATGTGTTTTAAAAGAATACCAAGAGAGAGAGAGAGAGAGACATAATCAATGGTCTTGGGGAAGGAATTGTTTGGAAAGTGTAGTAGACCATTATTAAACAGTTTAGAGTTCAACATTCTGCATTGAGAAAGATTATTCACAAGTGCAAAGCATTCAAGACAGATGCCAATCTTCCCCGGGGTTTGCATGTTCTCCCCGTGCTGGGGGGGTTTCCTCTGGGTACTCCGGTTTCCTCCCACAGTCCAAAGACCTGTAGGTTAGGCTAATAGCATTCAGAAATTGCATGTAGTGTGTGAATGTGTGTGTGCCCTGCAATGGATTGATACCCTGTCCGGGGTGAACCCCGCCTCGTGGCCCCAAATCTCCTGGGATAGGCTCCGGGTCCCCGCGACCCTGAATACAGGATACAGCGGTATAGACGGTGAGTGAGATGAGAGAGTGAATAATGGTACGGTTGGAAAACGTTATACTGTATGTTCATGTGAGGTTGTATCTGCCTAATACTAAGACCTACTACTATTAGATGATTTTTTAAATTATTTTTTTTACATAAATAACCTCAACTCACAAAAGGCGGTACTAACTTTTTTCACACCACTGTATGTGCTTGGCACAGCTGACACATGTTCAATGTTATAACTATGAATACATTATCTAGACAATATCTAGACATTTTGGATATCAGTCTAACAGGATAATTAACCTACTTACAAAGCTAGCTAATTATTTTACCCCGCTAAACATTTATTTTAAATTGTTTTTATTTAGGAGGACCTGAGAGGGACCTGCCAGAGAATTGCGGAGGCTGTCCTCGGCAGAGACGATGACTGGCAGATGGGAAAGACCAAGATCTTCCTGAAGGTATATCAACACTACAGTGCATCAGGAAATGAAATGTGTGTGAAATTTCAAGCAGAAGCTTTTCAGTACCAGAATACCGCGTTAAGTAATTCATGTAGCCAAATAGAACTCGCGACAGGGTTGAAAATGCCTGCTAACTCTTGTGGTCACATGACCTTAAACAGTCACGTGGTACTCTGTTCTAGTAGCTTTTTTTTTTTTTTTTTTTTCTGTCTGGAAAGAAACTCGAGCAAGAGGTCAAAGGCCAACAAAGCTGTCGTGCGTTTCCCTGGTGCCATGGTCAGCTTTCCATTCAGTGTTGCTTTATCAAGGTTTTCAGCTGTCCGAAAACAGGACGTCCCTCACTGTGGGAGTATAGAGAGGGCACTGCCAATACTTCCTAACAGGAAGTGACACCGTTAAACCAGGATAAAGGAAAATGTACCACAAGTCAACTGGGAAAGTGCACTAAATGATTTTTTCGATTAAACTGTGGTGTAGGTTTTTGTAGGAAATCCTTTTCTTTTCTGATGGTTGCTGTTCCCAGAATTTACAGTAAAATGACATGACCTTGTTTTTGGCAGGACCATCACGATATGCTTTTGGAGATTGAGAGGGACAAAGCCATCACTGACAAAGTCATTCTTATTCAGAAAGTCGTCCGAGGTTTCAAAGACAGGTACGGTGTTAACAATAAAACTGCCAAATTTCACAACTCTTTTGATCTATTTTTTGATCCTGTGATCCTCCGGCTTTATGCTTCTTGTACTTGACTTCTTTATAAACTAGGTAAAACATATAGTATTAACGAAAGGAAACACAAAACTATCCAAAAAGGCTTTTGGAATGTTACAGACCATTTACTTAATTTAAAAAAAAAAATTTTTTTTTAAACTGTTGCTGTGTTTTTTTTTTTTTAATAGGTCCAACTTCCTGAAAATTAAGAAATCAGCTCTTATGATTCAGAAGACATGGAGGGGTTACTACTGCCGGAAGAACTACGGAGCGGTAAGTCTCTGTGTCCTCCATTCAACTATGGAGACACTCAGCTTATTATACTGCACAGCAGTTCATTCTCAACTAGTGACTAATATGAATAATTGGGTACCAAGAGTGAAGGTGATGGGTAAGAATCAGTCCGGTCCTGTCAATGTTATGACTTATTTGTTACGTTTAAGTTTAAAACAGGATTGAAAAAGAATGTCTAGGATAATTCTCAGTCATCAAATTAATTCTAAAAGCCTAATAATCAATATCTATGACTTCAATACACTATTGTCAGAGGTAAGCTGACAAAAAAACAAAACAAAACAGAATTTATCGTCTTGAAACATGAGGACATTATCTATACTGTATGCTCCTGAACGAGGAATGTTAGGTAATTTCTTTTTCCTTTTTGGCATACCTATCTCTGTTCAAGTTAGGAAAAAATAACAGTTAATCTGAATAGATCACAGTGTCTCTATTATATATTTGAGGCTAGCTGCTATAACTGGTTATATAAATACCAATCAATGGCTGATTATTATGGATGATTAAATCATGCTAGCTAAAATTAAGTGTAAACATCCAAATATATAAAATATAAATTGCGGTGTAGGAATGAGAAACATCAGCCCAGAAGGTTGTCCAGAAGCGTGGGGTGTCTGATCGTCTTAGGAGTGAATGCAGTGACTCAGTGTCTCAACACTAATCTGAGAGTCTTCATCAGTTCTTATTTGTTAACACCAACCTGACCCTATAATATACTTGACATCCTAATTACTTCCTGTGTTGCAGATGCTTGCAGGTTTCCTACGGCTCCAGGCCCTGTACCGCTCCAGGAAGCTTTATCAGACGTACCATGTGACCCGACAGAGGATGACCCTGTTCCAGGCTCGTTGTAGAGGCTGCATGGTGCGCCGGGCCTTCAGACACCGGCTCTGGGCTGTCATCACCATCCAAGCCTACACTAGGGGCATGATCGCTCGTCGTTTGTACCACAGACTCAAAGGAGAGGTAAGCAAAGGGCATAAAATCAGACATGGAATCAGATATGCAAACCAAACCAATAATCAGGGAGTCTGTCTGGAGTAAAAATCGCTTACTGTATCTTACTTAGCTTTGGGAATCATGGGTACATTAAGTATATGTAGAGGTCGTTTAAATGTGATGTAGCTCTTGTGTGACACTTATCAACCATTACTTTAAATATTTTAACAATGAAACACCTACTGTAGGATTTGGGTTCCCATTGTGCTGGCAGTGAAGCTCTAGCCCCTCGGGGCCTGGCTCCATGGGGCCTCTCATGGTGTGCTGTAGTGTCTGGAACCAGGACATTAGGAGGACATCCTTGGGCTGGTGTGGGTTGCTTGATGGAGCCTACATGGATGGGGCTTTTTTGTCCAGCACATCCCATACAGTACATGCTCGATCAGATTGGGATCTGGGGAATTTGGAGGTCCAGTCACCAACCTTCGCTTGTTACCTGGGTGTTTTGATACCTTCTTATTGTGGTCAGCATTGACTTTTATCAGTCGCATTAGCTTTGTTGTTGAATCGGACAGGACCAACTAGTCCCAGAGTGCGTAGATGCGCCTTGGGTGTCTATGATCCTGTCACTAGTTTGCTAGTATACAATTGACAGTAGTGTTAATGTTATTATGGCTGATTGGTGTACAGAAGGATCCAAATGTCTGATGCCACTACAGAAAAATAAATCCATTAGTTCTAGATCTTATAGTTTTTGATAAATAAGTATAAGTAAGAAATAAGTAATCATTTTTTAACCCCTATACATAAGCATATTGTCTGGAAATAACTGTCTAACTAAATATAATACATATCCTTATAATTCCTCATGTCCTTCAGTACAAACGGCGGCTGGATGCAGAGAAGATGCGCTTGGCTGAAGAGGAGAAGCTCAGGTACCAGATGAGTGCTAAGCGAGCCAAAGCCGAGGCCGAGCGCAAGCACCAGGAGAGACTGGCCCAGCTGGCACGAGAGGACGCAGAGCGGGAGAAGAGGGAGAAGGAGGAGGCCCGCAGGAAGAAGGAGATGCTGGAGCAAATGGAGAGAGCTCGCCACGAGCCCGTCAACGACTCCGACATGGTGGATAAGATGTTCGGCTTCCTGGGAACCACAAACTCTTTCCCTGGGCAGGAGGGCCAAGCACCGGCCGGGTTTGAGGTAGGGAGCGCCCTCTACTGGTTAGGATATGTTATCATAGAATGTTTTTCTTCAAATAAAATTGGTATTAGAATTACACTACCCAAGCTATTTTATCTATTTGTTCTATCTGCTTATCTATTTATATTATCTACTTCATCTACTTCTCTCTCTCTCTCTCTCTCTCTCTCTCTCTCTCTCTCTATCTGTCTGTGTCTGTTTGCTGTCGTTTTATTTCTTGTGTGTGTGTGTGTGTGTTCGTGTGTGTGTGTGTGTATCGATGTGAATCTCTTACTTAATTAGATTTGCCCTGCTTACTGGAGGACAGATTTTAAGATGCTTTCAATATATCCAGAAAACGTGGGCCGTTAATAGAGGAAAACCGATCTGATTATGCATTGCCTCGATTCTTTCTTTGCACTACAACATTATAAAAATTATAATATAGTGTGTGTGTGTGTGTGTGTGTGTGTGTGTGTGTGTGTGTGTGTGTGTGTGTGTGTGTGTGTGTTTATGCACTAGGACCTGGAGCGTCCTCAAAGGAATGTGGAGGAAGAGGATCTGGATGAAGCTCTTCCTCTCCCTGAGGAAGAAGAGGAAGATCTGTCTGAATATAAGTTTGCCAAATTCTCAGCCACCTACTTTCAGGGCACCAGCACTCACACATACATGCGGCGACCCCTGAAGCAGCCCTTACTCTTTCATGAGGATGAAGGAGATCAGCTGGTTTGTTCTGCTTCAAACGTCTCCTTTTAACCTTTCTATTCTAGCGTGTAGAATTTGTTGTAAACAAGGTTGGTGTCTTTCGTTTCTGCATCATGCAGGCTGCACTAGCGGTGTGGATCACAATTCTGCGATTCATGGGTGATCTCCCAGAGCCAAAATATCACACAGCTATTAGTGATGGCAGTGAGAAAATCCCAGTGATGACCAAGATCTACGAGACGCTGGGAAAGAAGACTTACAAGAGGGAACTGCAGGCTCTGCAAGGAGAGGGAGAGGTGAGGGTGATGGAAAGTGTGTTATTTTGAATAATCTGTATTCATCCCAGCAGACGGAATATATTCAAATGTTTTTAAAAATCACCATGCTGCCCTTGAATTGCTTGAAATTGTTCACAAGAATGAATATGATGGGGAGCTGTGCGCAGAATCATAATCACGTAAAATCCAATAAGTTGATCCAAATACTAATAGTCATAAAAATCCATCTTCAGTAGATTCAGTACTCAAGTAGGGCTCATCTGAGTCTTTCTTACAGTAACACGGTGACCAGATATATGAAAAAAAGGACTATATGAAGAATTGCACTTGAACACTTTTAGACAAGTCATACAAAACTAACAGAAAGAGTTAAATTATATAATCACAATTTTAGTCAAACATTTATGTTTGATAATCAAAAGTCATTTTTTGATAAAGAAAAAACATTTTTGTAATATACTAAGCTACAAATAAGCTACACTACTAATGCCAGTTGTTGTAACCCATTCCGGATTGAGCATGACGAATACAGTATTTACAATAACTACAAGGGGTGTTCAAGTCAAACCGGGATTTTTGATTGTACAGAATAAAAGAACAGTTATTAGAGTAAATATTACCTTTATTTCTCTATATAATCCCCTGTCACGCTAATGAACTCATACCATCAAGGTAGAACGTTTTCTCAGTACGCCAGAGCCATGATCGGACATTAATGGAGTTTCTTGGAGCCTAACGTTTCAGGCGTGAAGAGGCTCACGCCTGAAACGTTAGGCTCCAAGAAACTCCATTAATGGCCCAAACATGTGGAAATTGCATGGAGACCGATGTGCGTCTTCCACAAGTTGCTGACAACTTATCCATCGAATTTCATGGACGAGGCGTTCCACTCACTGAATGTTGAATGAAATGACTGCATTGAGCTCTGAGCCACCCCGGGCCGGGATCGTCGCCTCCTTTAAAACATTTGCACTGTTCAGTTGTTCTTCTGTGGCTAAGAGTCTCATCACTGTACTGTTTTTACACCTTCATTCATGAGAATTTTCAAGTTTCAAGTCCCAGTTTGACTTGAACGCCCTTGTATATGTAAGATATTTTTATAATCAATGCCGGGTGTCATGGTCACTGAATAAAGGTATAAACATGACAAAGTATATTTGTAAATTCCATCAAAAATGCGATTCTGCATAACTTGAATAACGTATTAAATGCTACTTTTACAGTACTGTAGGTTGGAAAGTTTTTCTTGACGGTTTGTTGTGCATACCCGATTGTGCAGCCTGTTCAGATGCAAAAGTCAAATGTATTTTTAAGCACAATTTGCTGCGAGAGTGTTTCTACTGTCCCAGTTCTATGAGTTTTGGTCTGGCTGGCTGCTCCACGATTCATTAGCTTCTCTGTGTCTCTGTCCCTCTTCCTGCAGAATGCCCAGATTGAGAGTCATAAGAAGAGCAGTGTGCGTCACAAGCTAGTGTCCCTCACCCTTAAAAAGAAGTCGAAGATAACCGAGGAGGTAAGGGACAACGTGATCTGCATGCTCATGGCGTCTCAGTGACACACACACAAAATGTCCATCACTCTGTCTATCGATGTGAATCTCTTACTTAATTAGATTTGCCCTGCTTACTGGAGGACAGATTTTAAGATGCTTTCAATATATCCAGAAAACGTGGGCCGTTAATAGAGGAAAACCGATCTGATTATGCATTGCCTCGATTCTTTCTTTGCACTACAACATTATAAAAATTAAGGTTTAAAGTGCAGGCCAGCAAGTCCACTTTAGAGAGTCCTAACATTCTTGCATTTCCTACCATTTCTCCTAGGTTACAAAACGCCTGAACGATGGCGAGTACACAGTGCACGGGAACAGCATGCTCGAGGACCGACCCACTTCCAACCTGGAGAAGCTTCACTTTATCATCGGCAACGGCATCCTCCGACCAGGACTCAGGTCACACTCGGAACATCGTACACAGCTCATGCTATATAAATAGCATATTAAAAAAAAATTATAATCTATCTTTCATAAATATAATGTATATACATTCAGTTGAAAAAATCTGTCTCAGTCTATACTGTATAGCACTTTCCAGTTTGACACCGAGTTCCTTTGGTTTGAAAAACCATGCATTCGGTTAACAGTTCATAATTTTAACATTATAACCCTTACTCTAAAATGCATTATACATTTTCATAAGCAATTATAAAAATGTCTACAATCCCAAATTCATGCATGTATTTCTACGTCATTATACACTGGCTTTGTAGAGAAATTTTTAATTCATTAAAACATACATGGCAAAATTAATAACTGTAGATATAGAAGAATATCTCAAATGAACGCAATCATGTTGCCATTCTTGAAGAATGTTTGGCCCAAAGTTTGTGGACACCTGACCATAACACACATATGTACTTATTAAACATGGAATTTCAGATGTAGTCCTGTCATAAAAGCATCCGCTCTTCTAGGAAGGCTTTCTACTAGATTTTGAGCGTGCTTGTCGGAATTTGTGCTCATTCCATTAATAGTAAGGTCATTCGTTCCAGTAGGTTGACTTCATGGCTTTCTGTGGGCCAGTCGAGTTTTTCTATGTAAACCTGTGTGTGAGTGTGGTTTGCATGCTTGCCCCTGTGCATGGTGAGTTGTGGTACACTGGTGGTCTGGTCCCTTTCTATCGTGGCCAACATTGGTCAAAACATTTGTTTTGTTTAGGCTTTTCTGTGAGATCAGACAAGACACGCTATCCTTGGGCATAAATGTGCATTTGGTGACCATGATCCTGTCACTAGTTTACTGGTACTCTATATAATTGATAATCAGTGTTAATGTGTTAATGTTATATGGTGTTAATATCATAATTTATCAGTATGTGTGATGGTCAGGAGTCCACAAACTTTTGCACATACAGTATAGTGTTTTTTGTACTGTAAGATTTGCTCTGACTATGCAGAATATATCGCTTTTTCCAGGTCATAGTTACATTATATATAAACACATCACTTGTGCCACTTTATTTCTTATTATTCTTCTCACCTAAATTTAGGATGAGTAAATCTGATCCTTATCCTACTTGTGTAATTCTGTAATATTGGCCTTCTTATAATCTACAGAGATGAGATCTACTGTCAGATTTGCAAGCAGCTGAACCAGAATCCGTCCAAAAGCAGCCACGCCCGAGGCTGGATCCTCCTGTCCCTGTGTGTGGGCTGCTTTTCCCCCACTGAGAAGTTTGTGAAGGTGAGCGCAGCCAATTTAACCTACCTTAGTGACTTAGAATTTGAATTGTTAATTCAAATGTACTTTTGGGCATATATTTATTTTTGGACATGACTGAGGAATGAGATAAAGTATGAAGCTCGGAAATGTCTTTACGTAGTATCTGAGGAATTTTATCAGCGGGGGGCCTCCAGGATATGCTCCCTACTGCGAGGAACGGCTCAGGAGGACGTTTGTGAATGGGACGAGAACACAGCCGCCCTCCTGGCTCGAGCTGCAGGTACTGTAGGATGACTTTTTTATCGTTCGCTCGAGCAGAACCAGACCCGTGGCACTAAATAACCTTCTCCTACATGCTGATTTCAGCCTTGAAAAGCACAAAAAGATTCCTTTCTGCTTTAGCAATAGCCAGTTACTGAAGAAGAATGAGATGTGCCGAGTGCCGACCTTTTACAGCGAACAGTCCAGACAAACATCTAAGACAAAGACTTGTGTTCACTGTGTCATCCAACTAATGACATACTGTAGTGGCTGAACTTATACCTTCCAACTTTTCAGTGGCGGTCCAAGGACAGCTATTTGTTTCAAACATGACACCAAAATGTGCTTACCTGGAGAGAAAATATAATCCATTATTACTGATCACTGCCTGGGCAAAGAACAAGTCGCTGTTTTAAAAGAGTCAAACATAAGGAAACAGTTTCATATTTGTATTGGCCACCACATTGCACACGCTAATCAAAGCTGAAGGCAGAGCGTGCCAGGCAGTGTATTTACTACTTAAGCTTTAAGAAATATATTCTAACAATAATGTTCCCAAGTTCACCCAGCACACTGTGAAATGTGGACATTTTACTGCTTACTTTGGAACTTTAAGCACTGAAAATGTAATACTTGTTGGATGGTGGAATACAAAATGACAATGACTGGATGAAGAAAGTTTGGCAAGTAAGTTTAGGCAGTGGCGGCTGGTGCAAAATGTGTTTAGGGGCGGAAACAAAATTTTAATTAAACTTTTAATAATCGCCTGTAAATAGCCATTTATCAGGTGATTAAGCATTACTACTAGTATAAAATAAAGGTATGACTCACATCGCATCCAGTCAGCCAGCTCCTCTTGCCATAAGAAGTGCTGGAAAAGCACCGAGTGTAAGTTCGGCTGTGATCACTTGACTGCTGCTTAATTAGAAGATCAGGTCAATCTGGTCCAAGCTCTTTAACTGTTTTTAACTTTAGCAAAGAAATTACAGAGTTTTCTCTCATATTTATCAATCTTCCACATCAATCACTATTCAATACATTAACTAACAATCTGCTGGCCGTTAATAAGACTCGAAAGAATTGAGAATGGTCCAATCAAATGAGTCCAAATATTTAAGAACAATATTCATTCACTAAGAACAAAAGTGGGAGGTTCGGATGATTTGAAAAAATCCAATTAGAACTCAGCCTCAAATCACATGCTTTTTAAAAATTTAAGTGCCTACATACAGTAGACACTCATTTGCGCGGCGCAAACACAAATGAACGTAATACAGTTTAGGTTTTTGAAAAAATTGTAAATAAATTATATTAAGAAATACAGCGGAAGGCCCCCTAGTGGTGCAGTGGTAAAGTGCTCGCCCTATCATCCGGAGATCGCGGGTTTGATTCCCGGGTGATGCTGTAACCTCTCGCAGCCGGAGGTCTAGAAAGAGCTGATTGGCCGAGCTCTCTCAGAG
>JAQQZT010000038.1:22971955-22982398 GCA_030068275.1 Clarias platycephalus | reverse complement strand
CCACCGCTCTGTGTTCCCGACGCTTTGTGCGCACACACTCACCGGTATTGGGGTATATGAAAAATGAATATAATAAAATAAAATAAAAAACACCGGTATTCGGTATGAAAAGGTATACCGCCCAGCCCTACTTTTATACACTGTAGTTCAGTAGTGGCTCAGAGGGCTAAGGCACTGAGTTACTGATCGGAGGGCCAGCGGTTCGAGCTCCAGCTCCATCAGGTTGCCAGGTTGTTGGGCCCTTGAGCAAGGCCCTTAAGTTTACGACCCTATCTGCTCCAGGGGCGCTGTATCATGGGGACATTTTTATGTTACAGCAGCAAAGAAAAATGTACAAACATAAAGTATGGATAAAACAGTGTATAAATACAAATCAAAAACAATACAATAGTTATACTCCAGAACGAATCACAATAGGTAATATTTCACATTTTAAAATGATGTTGTTGCACAGTTGCTATTGAACAAAAGGTATTGTAACTACTGTATATTGTAAGATATTGAAACTATAATATAAACTATATAGTAACAACTATAAAGTAACAACAATACCCACACATTAGTATGATAAGTTGCTGAAAATAGTGAAAATGCTATTACTACAAAAGAACTAAATATTGCCTCAAAGTTTATAGTAATGGTCTCCTAAGCCTCACAGATGGCTGCTTGTGTTTTTCTCTCCACGAATGTCGAATGTATTCATCAGTATCTACGGTAAGTGTGTGCATTATTCACTCTCAAATAACTCGCTTTAAATTGTGTAATAAGTTACACAATGAGTTACTCCAGACTGCCCTGTTAGACAAAAATAATGCCTGCAATGCTAAGTGTTAAACATTTTACATTTTAAAGAACATGTTGCACATTTGAAAGGCTAATGGTTAGATTTACTGTTATGGAGCTGAGAGACAAACTAGGTCTTGTTCTTACTTTATAGCTTCAATAAACACTCATTCCGTCACCAGCCTCTTTCTGTGTCTCTGTCGCTTTCTCAAAAAACAAAAGCAGCTTATTAGAATTCAGAAAAAACTTTCCTCACCTAAAAATATTTCTGAGCTGGAAACTTTGGACACATTATGACTACTACTGGTATGATGGTACTGGAGACTCCTTCCATAAATGGTAAATAAATGTCTTGTAAAATAAACATCAGTGATTATACATTTCTCTTTGTTTCTTATTAGGATTACATTACGTGGAGTGTTACTCCCCTGTATAGCCATTGCTATATAAAAAGTAACTTTATATTATTCCCTGCTCCACAACACTAGCACAATGCAATAGCTCTAACAGAAATGTCCCTTTTTTTTAAGCTTTAAAATGTCTTTCTTTACTTTTGTAGACAGCTCTCTTGTTTTACCATTGGTCTTTGCAGGGTGCAAACCAAGAGGAGATATTTAGATCATTCATTTTTAAATAGTCGCATGGCACACCTTGCCTACAAGATCTTTTTTTCACTTGACAAATGTGCATGTGGAAGCAAACATAAATATGAATCAGGAAATGAAAGCTGAAATTTTCATCTATTCTCATATATTCATCTTTTTTTATTTTTTTATTTTTTTTATCTTGACCTCCTGGATCTCTGCATCCTCATATGGAGACATCACTTTTTTGGGTTCACTGCACCTTATATTTCATTCTGTCTAACTTACTGTAGACATGGTAGCAAAAGAACAATATACTAATTAGTAGAAACACAAGAGGGTGTCAAACCCAATTTTCTGCTCAAAGACAATGCTTAGATTTTATACTATTAATCCCAAATATATAAAAAAAAAAAAAAAAAAAAATATGCATAATTAAAGCTTGGGTCTTAAGAGGTTAAAAGTCTTAGAAATGTCTTTATTGTATAGCAGATGGGTTTTAATAGCTGAACAGTGTAACTTCATTGAAAAGATTGGCTTTTCTTAATTGGTCAGACATTACAAAAAATTAGGAAATGCCAATCAGCCTATATATACAGTATTATATTTGGACTGTAGGAGGAACCAGGAGACCAGGAGAAAGTCCACCAAGCATGGGGAGAACATGCAAACTCCACAACAGACCCAAGGCGAGATTAGCCCTGGACACGTGAAGTAACAGTGCTAACCACTAAATTCATCATGCCAACCTATCTTATTTTAAACAGAGTAAATCCTGTTTAAGTAAAAAATCCTGTACTTGAGTAAAAGCAAAGATGAATTGAATTCCTCCATTTAAATGTGTACTTGAGTAATAGTACAAAAGTACAAGCCTTCAGATTTGAGGTTCAATAAGCAGTTCTATTAGCCCACAGTAGTGGAAAAACTCACTCTCTCTCTCAAATACTTCACCCCACTGCGGTTTTGTATCCTACCACCAGTGTTACAAAGTAACGCGTTAGAGTACTCGGATTACTTTTTTGATGTAATGAGTAATCCGATAACCTGCCCCCCCCCTCTGATATTCCTGCTGTTATACCCCTATCTCACCTATGCGGTTTGACTATGCGAGGACCGACGCACAGAAAGATGGAAACAATCACAGCGGCAAAACTCGTGGTGAATCATGATGAACCGTACTTACGGCTACCACGCAAACCCGCGTAGGTGAGATAGGGGTATTAGTAGGTAACAGATTATGGGCCAAACTTCACGGAGTGATGACGGTAGAATAATTATAAAGGTCTTGACTAAAACAGCATGCATGAAGAATAACAAAGGAGTTTTCATTTTCTGCAATGGAAAAGTACTCGAACTAGTTACTTTTATCAGAAAGTAATGCTGTAATGTAACCGATTACTTTTTGAAGGCAGTAATTTTGTAATGTAATTAGTTACTTTAAAAAGTAACTTCCCCCAACACTGCCTACGACCATGCATAACAGTTAAGTAATAGTTAGTAAAGGTACAGATATTTGTTGTAGAATGTATTGGAGTAAAAGTATCCCCCAATAAAACTAAGTCATGCGAAATACTGTACGTATGTAAATACAGCAATAAAGTAAATGTACTTACAGTTACCTTATTAGTAAGTGTTTTTAATTAATATTTCATTATATATAAAATATATATTTCAACAAATTATGAGCAGATAAATCTTTTTAATACTGTTGCAGTTTATGTAATGAATACAAGCCCGAATAATTAAGAAACCAGCCTACTTTTTGGATGTGGACAGATACACATGGCTCAGAGCAGGAACATGGTGTTATCCCTCTCATGACCTTATTCCATAATAAGCATTTTAGCAAGGGGGAAGTTTGGACTGTGGACACTTCCGACCTACTTCTTGAAGGGCAGATTTTTTAAAAATCTGGCTTAACATACTTTCGAAGCTTGAGCTTTCTGTTTACATGGCGGATTCGCACAACAAATGTTTTCATCCTTCTTAGTTTTATAGTGCTGTACCTTTGTAATAAGCAGCTCTGGGTGTTTTTATACTAATTAATATTTCAGAACAGACGTGTCCTAAAATACTTGACTGTTGTTGTTGTTGTTACTTTATTATCTAATGTCATGTGTCATTTTCATGAAAAAATGCAGTATTGTTCTAGAAAGTGAAAAATAATAGCAATCTGCAATAGTTCTTGCAAGAACAGTATTGTCACATGCATCTGCAAAACCCATAAAGCACCAAGATTCACTGACCAGGCGCACTGATTTGATTTCATCAAACTTTAAGTGATCTCTGATCACAATCATTTAAATTTTCTTTCGACCACATTTCTTACTCAAAGACGGTGGGTCATAAATATCCTTCCAGGTTTTAATAATGCATTTTCTAGTCCTTAACCCAATTTTAGCAGTTTCAGCAATCTCCTTAGTTGTTTTCTTTGCTTGATGCAGGTTAATCATTTGACCTTTCTGAAAAAGAGTAACATCTTTGCCACGAACACAGGATATGTCTTCTGACATGGTTAAGACGTTGGGCTGCTTATCAGTTAGGGTTAAATAACTTGTTGCCAGCTGAACCATATTAATTTCTGCAGTAATTACCCAATGGAAGACGTTTTGGTTGTTTTTTGGCAGTGTACAGTATATGGATGCTTAGTCTACTCTGACACTTCAAAGCAACGCTCTGTATTCTTGCCAGGTCCTTCTTAAGCCTTTGGTTTATCCTGTATAATAATTCCATTTTTGATCTTGTGCTTTGATTCTGTTCTCAGATTCTCTGAATTTAGTCTACTCTTGTCTATGAGCTTTGATGTTCATGTTTGGTTTGTTTATACTATGTTTTTCATTCAAATAATTTTAAGCATTTTGCATCCTCATGCCCCTTCGCTGCAATAATTTATTATAGCATGTTTCTGTGTCGGTTTATGACATTTCCCAATTTTGTATATCAATATTAAAGAATAAAACAGTAAAGAGTAAAACATAACATTCATAATCTATAGCCTACTATTTAAGCACACACACCAAATCAATTACAGACAATTTAGAAATGCCACTCAGCATACACTGTGTGTCTTTGGACTTTGGATTGTACACAAATGATTCGTTCCCCCACCCCTGAAAATACGAGTCGATAGTGCGAATCACTAAAGCATCAGAGCTTTTTATTTCTCCCCATAACTTTCTATAACAGCATTTCCGGAACTGTTTTATCCCAAATACACTGCAGCAGTGATTACATTTGTATTTATTAAAGAACAACACCACATCATCGTTTTAATCCATTTATAATTACATTTAATGTTGTGGAATGTCCATGAAATAAATTGGTTGAACTTGCACTGCTTTGCTTTTGTTGAAAACAACAACAAAACAAAATCACATATGTACAACTACGAAAAAGCCCTTTCTTATTCAGAAAGCCTTTTTCAATTTCATTAGTCATTATTTACAAGAAAATAAAAGTATTAATAATATATTTATTATAATTAAATAAACACAAGCAAAGTACGGGTGCAAAGGCTGCATTATCTCTTACAGTCTACTATAAATGTTTCGAATGTACTGTACTGTATGTCGTACACAGGAATGAACAGGATTCGTCCGTCACTATTGCCTAATTTGCGTAGCTGTTTATTACAGTATAACAGCGTATATGTAGGAAAGTTCTTTAGTGTGAAAAAAGAACTTTCTTTTCTTTAGTTTCATGTTTCCCTACAGCTACAATAATTCTACATCATGTCTACTTAATGTTTATTACACAATGATTTGCAGTTGTATTTTGAATCATCTCATAATTGCAAATTTTGCAAGACAGTGTGTATAGTCAGATTTCTGTAAATACAGATTGTCTTCTTCTTTTGTATTAGGCTGAATTCACAAGGACTTTCCGGAATCGATATGTTATACAACAAGCACCAATGCAGGTATTTTAGAACTTGTTGATCTTATTGAATTTTTTCCACAGTGCATATTTATTCCTTTTTATATATTGCTATATTTATATATATATTTTTTATCTTTGTTTTTGTCTTTTTCTTATATTTTCTTCATAGCGGCTGGTCTCTGAGTGCTAACAAACAAATTTCAGTGTATTATCACGATGATAGCAAGGTCTCTTTATCTTTATCTCGTTATTTTCAAACACAGCAATCTTTAGTTTATACCCAACAACAGGATCTCCAGTGGGCAGAAAAACCTGGTTTACCAGGCAAACCTGACTTTGACCAGGTTCCGGTAGCACTTCTATCAGCCATGACCAGGACATTTGTCTGCTCATCATTTACATTTAGGCTTTTGTCAGATGCTCTTATTCAGAGCGACTTACAAAAGAGCTTTAAAGTTTCCGTCATTGGGTGGATCCTTACACTATCTATCTATACATTCTTTCCAGTCTTTTACCCGGCCAGTTTCTATAAACCTGAACTGGATGAATAAATAAAAATTCTTATATTTATACATGATGCATCATTTCATACTGATCAAAATATTTACAGTACATGAGCCCTTGTGTAAATGTGGGAGGAGTCATCCTGCATGAAACCACACCCACTGTGATACAGTATTCTGCTTCCTCATATGATAAAGTTGATCAATCAGGATGCGGTGTGTATTCCCTCTCTCTAAGAAGACACGTTTCGTCAAAAGTAAATACCTCCATACACACATCAAAAGCCTAACATTTGTCACACGTGTATCTGTTAGTGTTCACCTTAAAGTATTTCCTCTGTAACTTTTTTTTTAGTAATGTAGTATTAGAATTTTGCATTCATACATTACAAAGAATGGTGTTTTAATATTGTTCTGATAAATTATTCAGTTATGTTTCTATAAATGTTTTGTGTGCATTTTTTACAAGTAAGTATAAAGGGCAATATGCTAAACATTTAACATGGAAACAATAACACGTTTACGACATATAAGCAATACATATTTGTGCATCATAAGTGAAATATCCTTGTGAAAACAGCCTCAGTCTGTAACTGTTGGTTCTGATTGTCTCTTAAGACTTATAAAGGGATAATATGTCTAGCAAGTATGTCTTACGTCAAAATTGTTACGTAATTCTTACGTCAATTTTCCTGCTCTGCACCCTGTGAAGTTTGGAAGCAATCAGGGGGAAATTCTACAACCCTTGTTATGGCCAAAAATGTTTTCCGATGTTCAGCTGAGACTCGTATGAAGCTTTCAACTGACTACAGAACATGCAAATAAATGCTGTCCAACATGCAAATACGTGCTGTAGAGCAAGAATGTATTTTTTTTAAAAAGGGGGAACTATAAAGCCCAGTAAACAGTAATTAATAAAACAAAGTAAATATTTGGTGACAACACCAATGACAACACCCTACATCCTGGAGAACTACCCACAATTCTTCTGAGAACTTTTCTTTCTTAGCATACAAATAATACTGATGTTTGAAAATAAGAAGCATTTTTCTTATTCAATAATAATGTTTACGGTATATGAAAAAGTTACCAACTGGATTTAGCTTAGTCGGACTGCAGAAGCTCCATATGAGTCTCAGTTGAACTTTGGAATGCATCATTGCACTGAATGAGGGTTGTGGAATTTGCCGACATTATACACACATTCTAGGTGACAAACTACACGGTCGGTGTGCAGAGCAGGAAAACGTTCAACGACCAACATCTATCATAATGTACTTTTAATTTCGTAATTTTCGATATAAGGCGCTCTTGAAAAACATCTGAACTATCCCTTTAAGAAAAGTCTATAAGGTGTATTCTGGCACTTCAGTCTTACCTGACTGACAGCCATTAGTTACCGACTACTGTACTTTTCTTAAATACATACGCTGCTTTTAAATGTTATCTCTTGGACAGTGCTACAGACGCAGCAGAAGCTCAGGTGGTGTGTTTTTGCAGTCATGCTTATATTCAGCTTGTTGATAAGATACATTCACTGATAAGCTATAATACATTAGCATTACAATTCTAATGTAGCAAAACCTTATATACTTATACGCTTTTCTGCTAATCGACACACCACACAAAGTGCATGAAGTTTTTCTCTTTTTTTTTTCCTCTCGACTGAATGAGCACTGAGGTGCGTTTGTACATTTCCAGAGGAGTTCATAATGGCACATACTGAATACAACTTTTAAAAAAAGCCTATGATAAATATTTCATGAATCCTGGTTGGGTTTTATTGAGAAGATGCTGGTCGCAGCATCTTCTTTGTGCAGCTGGTTCTTTGTGAAGCAGTGGTTGAAGCAAATCTCAGTCTGAATCATAAAAGAAAAAGTTCTGGCGATATAGCTCACAGGATTCAGTGACGGCCAGAAGGAAAGGTAGATGGACAGGATGGCTTTGTGGAGTCGAAACAGAGATAGTCTTTTCTCTCGTCCCTCTCTCTCTCTCTCTCTCTCTCTCTCTCAGACCAGCGGCTCTTCCGTGATGGTGGGCAGGTTGGGCGTGCTGGGCCCGCTCCGTCCCTCCCCTCGGACACTGAGACTGGAGATGGACCAGACGTCGCTCAGTTCTGCCCAGGACAGGTCGATAAGAGGTGGAGAGAGAAATCAGAGTGGGGTTATTCAAAGGACAGGAGAGGTGAAAGGTCACACCATTTTACAAGGGTGCATGCAGGGGAGGGGCGAGTGCTTGAGGAGCCACTGAGAACACGCTCCAAGGAGAATCTTCAGAGAAGAGAGGGTTCCAGCGAACACAGTGAACTTCAGGTGAATCTGCGACACAGAAAGTGATGCAGCTCATAGCAAAGCAAGCGTGTCCATGCATGGTTTGCTTTTTTTTTTTTTGGTTATTTTTTGGTAAATAGAGGTAATAATGCCTACAAGTTTGTGGACACATACTGTATATCTATATGAAATGTAGATATAGTCTATTTTTTTTTACTGTTTTAATAACCTCCACTCTTCTCAGAAGGCATTGTACGAGATTTGGGAACATGGTTATGGGCAATTGTGCTTATTAAACCACAAGAGCATTAATGATGCCGGAAACTCATGTTTGTCCCAAAGGTATTCAGTTGGATTGAGGTCAGGGCTCTGTACGGGGACAGAGTTCCAGTGAATGGTTTATGCGCTACAGCATACAAAGACATGCCACACAATTGGGTGCTTCCATCTTCGTATACACTGACATCCCAAATTTCTTGATCACAAAAATATATTACGTTATAATGCATGCATTAAACATCTCAGTCAAATTGCATTGCTTACAGACGTGTGTAGCACATGCTAGTAGGACGTGAGTAAGTCATGCTAAGTCTTACACACAGTGCCACTTACCAGTCCTAAATTTGCTGTACATTCCATTCTCGTGCACTTGCTTGCTGTCTGACCAGAATGGCAAACCTCGTTCTCGCCACCTTTTAGATGAAAAAAGGAAGATCTTCATCATTCTCTACAACGTTTAACATGATGTATGGAGGAAACAGCAACGAAACAGATATTCGCTGGCTTACATGTTCGCGACAAACTCACCAGTGGAATATGAAAACAGCTGTGATGATGATGGCAGACACAATGTCGGTTATAATCCACATCAGACTGTACTGGTGTGGGGTCTGTGTTGATTAGAGATGGTGAAAGTTAAAACGCTGAGAGAGAACCATAAACGTCGTCATGCTGGGTGTGAGAAGTTTTCTACTTTAGTTTTAAGCTAATATAGGTTTAAGTTAACTGTGTATTAAATATTTTATTAGATGCAAATTTTATCATTATAAACTCTCAGTCGAACGTTTGGACGCACCTTCTAATTTCCATGGTCTTACAACATTGTAAAACAATGCTAAGGAGTCTGGTGACTCTAAATGAACTTCTCCTTTGCAGCAGAGGTAAGTTTTTTCTCTTGATTTCCTGGGAAGGTCTTCATGAGAGCCAGTTTCATCATGGTTATTACAAATGCAATTGATAAAACTGTCCTTGCACAAAGTATTGCAGAATAGCTGATCTTTGCGTTTTAAATAAGTTGCTGTTGTTTCTTAATTATGTAATGTGTTATTTCATAGTTTTGAAATCTCACACATTGCTCTAGAACTCTAGAGTGTAGAAAATATATCACTAAACTGGTGCTGTACTGTATATACTGTATATGTCAATCACTTTCAGGACAATTTTGCCTTCAAACCTTGGGCTGTACCTCTAAAGAGGTTGCTACTAAACTTCAAAATGGCTGCTACGTCTGTTTTATACACTACCGTTCAAAAGTCTTGTAAGGATGACATGCCTACTGAATGTCACATGGAAGAGATAGAGTAGCCTATGCTTTGCAGGCAGGTGACACAATAATGACTGGTCACCAAGTTTGAACTGATAGACAACATATGAGGTAACAGGAAATTTGTGTGTAATTGTCCAAAGTATGCTTTGAACCACTTTTGGCAGTGGCCAAAAAATATTAAGACAATGAGCTGGTTTAGTTAACGGATGGAACGAACATGTGGCAGAACTTTCCTACAGTACTTTCTCAAGCTCTGCATTAAAATTACTAAAACTAAGTGACCTGGGAACATCTGTGGAACATCTGTGGCAATTCTCTATACAGCGAGACATGGACTGAGCAAGTGACACCGAAGTACTGCAGACGTCTTTTTGACTTCGTACTAAATATTTATTGTTGTACATCAATTTCATTGCAGGAAATAAAGTATTCTCATCCTCACTGTTATGATTTAAGAAAGTCATTAAAACCTTGAATTACGTTGGATTTTGGCCACAACTGTCGTTCAGTGCAGCGTCTCTCACCATGAGGAAGATGGGCTTGTGCAGGATCTTGAGGAGGTGCGGTGCGTTGGTGGTGACTGAATGAGCTCCGGCACACCAGGCCAGAGAGAAGAGCCACGGCTGACTGATCACATACAGGTTAGTGCTGATGTTCACGGAGGCGTATTTACTGACAAGAGATGGAAAGAGCGATGGAGTTAATAATTGTGATTCTAAGCCTCAAAAATAATGGTATTTCTGTTCCATACTACAGCATAAGCCACTCGGGATTTGATGCGATGATTTATCTGGTTATGGGTGTGAGGGTTTGTCCACTAGAGGGCAGTTATTATGTTTATGTTTTTGTTTTGTAGTCCTTTAGTTAAAGGCTCGGCT
>JAQQZT010000038.1:22957187-22971875 GCA_030068275.1 Clarias platycephalus | reverse complement strand
ACTTTTGTTACACCTGAACCCCCTCTGCGTATATGCCTACACACACACCCACAGTCCAACATCCACAGAACGTTACAATGGGGAAAAAAACATATGCATTACCGTGTTGTCAAGATCCGCTAAAGAGCACTGGCAGATTTGAATTTGACTTAAATTTAAAGATCTCTAATGCTAGCACAACAGCATTGTTGTTTAGAAACATGGTAATTATTAAAGATTATTATTTACCCCAACTTCCAGGCGCCATTGTAACTATTGTGACGGGGTCAAACTGTAGTGTCTAGACAACTGCAACAGAAAAGGCAGCACTTGTGGGATGTTCCCGGTATGTGGTCGTCATGAAGTAACTAAAGTGGGTCAAGGAAAGAAAACTGGGGAAGCGGCAACATTGTCATGGGTGGCCAAGTCTCACAGATGCATGTGGGGAGCAAAGGGTGGCCAAAGTAGTCTGATGCAATATACAGTAAGAGCTACTAGAGCTCAAATTGGCCAAAAGATTAATGCCGGTTCCCATAGAAATGCATCACTGCTTGGGTGATTAAATGGGTGGGGACCTACTCATGTTGTACGGATGTTTTAACCACAGTGCTACTGAATGCTAAATGATCTTTATTGGTCAGAAGATGTCATTAATAACTCTAAAATCAACTCTGATTGGAGTGAAAGCTTTAGTTCAATTCACGTTTAATTGAATGTGCTATTTCTTATATCTTGTGGTTTCTATGGTAACGACCTCAAAAAAAATGTGAACAGATGGACGAAGAACAAGAAACTGTGGTTCAATGCAAATGCTGTTTGTGTTTGATAATATTCTCAGAGACAGACACAGCAAAATGAACATCCATGCCAAAACATTACTCACGGCATTCAGGAGGCACATTAACGAGGAAGACTGATGGAGCTTGAATTTCTGTAAAGCCCTTTTTTCGACATAAAAATTCGTCCAAATAGGAACAGTCTGTAACACCAATATAGTTTCTACACTGTGTGAACAGCAGTACAGCATCCAATTTCCATGATCAAGTGCTCTCGACTGTCGCAGACGAATTCGTGTAATACACGAAAAGCCACAATCACGCCATTCTCTCAGGTTCCTGATTTCGCTCCAAGTCTCTCTACTGCATATCAATTACTGCCTTATTATATAGTCTGTCACACTTGCAACTCCAGTTCAAACAAATTTACATGGAGCTCCATCTTTATTCTGTTGCATGTTCATCAGCATTAGTGTTCTGTATTTAATTGGCTTTAAATAAAACACTAAGTGTTTTATAATAACGGATGTGCCTAGTTATGACTAGAGATGCAGCGTTAGGGATGCTGAGCTCAGTTACTCGTACTCATAAAAATGACACGAACTGACACTAACTTTTGACACCATGTGATCCCATAAGCCCTGTGTAGGTAATTAAAGAGGCCAATCAAAGCAGAGTAGACTGGGTACTCACTCACTCGTCGTCTATACCACTTAATCCTATATTCAGGGTCGCGGGGGATCTGGAGCCTATCCCAGGAGACTTAGGGCACGAGGCGGGGTTCAACCTGGACAGGGTGCCAATCCATCGCAGGGCACACACATACTGTATACACACTCTATGGGCAATTTGGGAACGCCAATTAACCTAACCTACAGGTCTTTGGACTGTGGGAGAAAACCGGAGTACCCGGAGGAAACCCACCAAGCACGGGGGGAAACATTGCAAACTCCATGCACACAGAGATGGGAATAGAACCCAGGAGGTGCAAGGCGACAGTGCGAACCACTACACCACCGTGCCGCCTAGACCGAGTACCTACGTAGGTGCACAATGTAGCTAAACAATTTAAATCATCTATCTAACATTATACACACAGAATAAGCCTAGAAGTGTATTGTGCGAATACATGCATACCTGTGGTTGTTCATAAACTAAGGGTGTTTATACCTGATCTGCTCCTGCGACATTGAGCTGTAGTGCAGGTTGAGCCTCACGATGTTGTTCTCCTGAAGCTCCTCGATGGACGCTCGGCTCCCGGATGTCTGCTGTAGATCCGGGTCCAGCTCCTGTACCAGGTCCCTCTGATCTGCTGGAAGCCACAGCACCTACAGTACACACACACACACACACACACACACAATGATGAAGGAGAGATCAATAAATACAATTCGATATTAAGCAGGGGGCCAAATAATTTATTTAATTTATCATTTATTGTTCATTTTCTTCATTCAGGTGACCTTAAAGTGAATTGTCTAGAAGAATTACGTGGTCAGGTTTCTCTCTATACCTTGCATACATTCCTAGTGCATCATCTTTATTTTAGGATTAAATTAAATGCGCACTTCAAGCCGTATAACAGGAAGACTTCATTACCTGGCTGGAGTTGATGAAGGATTCGTTATGGATGACCTCCAGGGTTCGGGTGATCCACGTATTCCGGTATGGGTGACTCATAGGCGGCCGACGGAGATCAAAGATCACTAAACTCCTGTGCTGTGCAGCTAAGTCCAAAAACTCTTTCAGTGTGGGCACCGTCTGGTTCTCTACCTGGGCTCGATCATCCGGGTCTAAAGACGATGCTGTACCAAACGGATCCCTCTGGATTAACAGAAAAAATTTATGTGATTATGGACGTTGTTTGCTACGTTAAATTACATTCCAAGATTTATTATATGTAAAATTGTACTGCAGTTAAACCTTCCATAAATTAGTCATATACTGTCTGTTATCGAGTCTTGCTCGGTATTTCCTACAATACTATAAAGTCAAGAAACCCCCTGATACCACCAGCATAATTCTTGTAATCAGTATTGGCTTCCCTTGATGGGTTTAAAGCCCCGAAGCATATCTAATACAGGATGCAATAAGCATGAGAGGCTTACTGTATGTGCAAATATATTGGAGCTGTACATCCCAGCTAAAACAAATGCGCGCTTGTGACAACGCATAATAAAGTGCACAATATACAGTATACAGCATACCATAATGCAGAATCAGTGGGAGCCCTGAGCTTGTTTACCTGCGACGAGACGGTCCCATCTAGGATGGATGAGAGACAATCACACCGAAGTGTATTCCCTATGTCCAGTCTGCTTTGTAGTTTAGTTTTTTTAAGAGGTACAGACGGAAGTGAATGGGAGATGATTTGGTCATTTTCCAAAATAAAACACTATCCAAACTCTGATAGTCAATAAAATGGAAGCAAAATAAAAAATACATACTGTATTTTCAATTCTTCATGAGCGACTCTGTACCAAATCATTTACTGCCGGATACTGGTACTTGGCCTGGGGTTTTGGGGAACACTGAACTAGGGTATCTGCTTTATTTTCTTGAGAGGTTATTTCAAAGTCATAGCTAAGTAGAGATGTTTTTCAAATTTTATTTACTATACCATATGTTTAATATGTTTAATGCATCATTACTGTATGTTTCAGGTCAGTCCACACATTTTCTACAGGATTCAGTACAGGCCTTTCTGTTACAACATTGGAGATGTCCAATACGAAATTTGACTATAGTGTGTACCATAGTGTAATGCACACTAATATACTGTACAATATTATGATTACTATTGTATATTAGTATTATTAATATACAATAGTAATATGTAGTAGTATAGTGTAATGTACACTACAGTACACACCATAGTAAAATTTCTTATGGGACACCTCCAGTGTTGCATCAGAATTATGTGTATTACAGTATGTGGTCCTTCAGACATTAACATGGTAGGTGTCATGGGACTTTAGAGTAAATACTATGGCACTTTAGTGGGCATTGCAACCCAAATGACGTTTAATTAATGTTACATACATACAGTGGTATCATGCTGTACCCAATATATTCCATGCCTTTTTTTTTTTTTTTCATTTTCCAAAAGATAAAAAATATTGGAACATCTGACCTACACTTTTTTTCTTCTTCTTTTTGCCCTGGCATGTGAAGTTAACATGATTATTTAAACAATTAATAGCTCTGAATGTCCCTTCTTGGGTTACTCCTTTAATTTCCACCTGTGAACTCTGTGTGTTGATAAAAAAGATAAACCAGCAGAATAACCAGAGTATAAGAGAAAAGCGGGAAAATTGGACATGGACATCAATTTATATGTATTATTGTAGCACATGCTAGAAGGCAAAAAAGATTACACTATATAGAGTATTTGTGCATAAAAATATCTAATGGCTTCTTACCTGCAGCAGAAACAACATTATTATGGCTTTACATTAGAAGTAGAGTACTACATTGGGTTTGAAAGCATATCTATATTAACAACAACAGACATGCAAGAGTTGGCACAATCTCACCTGCAGGAACCAGGTTCCAGCATTGAGCATCTCTAGCTCGGCCCAGGTGAACATGGCTGCTGGAGTCTTTGTTCGGTTGGGAAACACCTTGCGTACATCGGTCGTCCTTCTCAGCGTGCTGTCGTGCATGAGAAAGGGGACACCGTCATAGCTGCCAGGAGAAAACACATGGGTGAACGGCGATTCTGTTTGAACTGCACAGTGTTGACATACCAAATAGCCTTATTAATGAGGTTCACTGTTATGTTTATTTGTGAATCAATACTTATCAATAATAAGTAACAACACCTCCACCTACTTCCTACTTCCTACGCTAACAGAAGCACCTCGGGGGGCTCCTTCAGGCACCATGGGATTGGCAACAGGATTAGCTGGCAGATAATAAGCTTGTTCGCTCTTCATGGAAGGACTAAGAGGGCACCAGAAATCTAGCTGTGTCTGATCTCTATTTATAGAGGTCACCTAGTTGGTATGACCCTGTGTCCTGCAGAAAGATCTGATGAATGGACGGCTCATTCGAGGCTGTGACTGGTGGCTTTGACGTATCAGGGATCAGAGAACGGATTGCATGGATTGACGTTGTGTTCTAATGGGACGGGAGATGTAATGAAGAGGTGAAAACAGTAGGTCGGGTTGTTTAGTTATAGATTGAAATAATGACAGTGATGAATAATGGAGTGAGTGGCAGGAGTGGGAGGGACAGAGAGTAATAAAAAGACAGATATCAGCGATGTTTCATTATTCTGATCAAATATTCCAACTTGGGTGTTTACACCATTTAATCAGAATATATCATTTTTGCTCACTGTGAAGTGATTAATCTGCAAGAAATATAACAAAAGAAGTTTTTTCTCCAGCTTTAAGTTTAGACTAGACTTCCCATCTTTTCCGGTTGGATTTAAGAATTCAGTCTCACCTATGAGTGGATAGATGCTTCACTATATATGAAATGTAAGCCAAAAAGTGTGCCTTCCTCAGCCAGAAACTGGACAGGTAAAAGTTCGATGAAGTATTTGCCCCTTACTGGTTTTAATTTTGCATATTTGTCACACTTGAATTATTGATATTATTAAAAAATGCATATTACACAAAGATAACCTAAGTAAATACAAAATGCAGTTTTTAAATCATGATTTCATTTATTAAGGGAAAAAGCCATCTAAACCTACCTGACCCTATGTGAAAAAGTACACCCCCCCCACTAAGTCGTGAATGAACTGTGATTAACCAAATTTTTTTGGAAAGTTTCGTTCAATTTCACCTGCCATACCCAGGCATGGTTACTGCCAGACCTGATGAATCAAGAAATCATTTAACTAGTACCTGTCTGACAACCATGCTAAAAAAAGCAAAAAAGAAACACACTGTGCTGTGATCTAAAGGAATTCAACCACAGATGAGAAACTAAATCATTTGAACAAGTGTTCATGCTTGAAAACCCTCTAATGTGGCCAAATTAAAACTGTTCTGCAAAGAAGAGTGGGTCAAAATATCTCCACAGTGATGTGAAACACTCATTTCCAGTCCTCACAAATGCTTTCCTGTAGTTGTTACCTCTAAGAGGGGCAAAAACCGGTTATCCCCCACCCCAATTAAAAATTCATATTGATCGGGCCAGATACTGTAAGGCCAGACTGTTCAGATTATGGTGTTTACATGATAGAAGAAAAAGGAGAATAAAAACAGGAAAGAAAGAACAGAATCCGTGTTTAAGTGTGACATGACAGGGGAATTGTGTTCATGTAATTAACAGATAAAGAGAAATTGTGTAAAAGGAAGACATTCATACTGTGTCAGCTTAGTAGTTTCCCTGGGGTGAGAGAACGACAAACGAAAAGAACGACATACAAACAGACATGAAAGGAAACAGGAATTGGTGGGGGACAGAGGATAAAAAAAAAAGTCGCAAGGAACTAAGCCCTCTTATTAGTGACAGCAGCTGAAATCCTGTTGCGTGACTGTTCTCGCCATAACAGTGATAAAGAAAAAAAAGAGAGAGATGGAGAAAGTACAGCGGGAGAGACACCCAGCTCACCTAATAGTGACATCAGTCTCTAGTCCCATTCCTCCAGCCTCCACAGCTTTCCGGAAGGACATCTGTGTGTTCTCTGGTGCGAGCTGAATGAAAACAGTAAGACGTTCATGATCAGTGGGAGGGGGGAAAAAAAACCAGAGGATCTGAGACGGGTCTTAGCAAAATCTGTGGACGGTGTATTGGTGGCCTTTACCATGGGGGCTCCTCTGTGCCCAATAAGGATGGGTGCTGGGCCCAGTGTGCCCTCCTCTTTAATGCAAGGGGAATACATGCCCAGAGGAACCAGGTACAAAGCGAACAGAACAGCCAGGTATGAACCGAGGATGGCCACCTGCCTCACTGCAACACAAATGTTTAACAGTTGAATCATTTCAAAAAAACAAGAAAAGTCCATGCCTGTTATGCTTAAATGAGCAGAATTCTCTCATAATGCTGTCTTTAGACTTTAGACATAATGCCACTGTCTAGTGCAGGGATTCTGTCTAGTCTAGGTATTAGACTACGGTTCGGAAGGTCCAAGGTTCAAACCCCATGACCACCAAGTTGGGCCCTTGAGCAAGACCCATCAACCCTCAACTGCTCAGATGTGTAATGAGATAAAAATGTAAAATGCTCTGGATAAGGGCGTCTGCCAAATGCTTAAATGTAAATGTATTTCAGAAAGGGACCTGATGTCTTGCGTATAATTTTTCCATCTAAGTCTCCATCAAGCGTGCTTAGCTTTAGGTATAGCGGAAACCATGCAACCACACCAGGTAAGACTGAAGCCCCCTGGGCTGGTATTTTCATGGCCAAGGGACCAATATGACATGGGACAGCTTCTGTCGTTAGACTATGAAGACCACCAGGGGACATGTGTTCCACAACCACAGCGAGCGTCAGAACAATGAAGAGCTTCGGTGCATGTCCTTCCTTAAGCAGTGCTAGAGGTTTATTGGGAACGTCATGCAATGAAGGCTGTGATAATGTAAGATTGGTTTGCTTCCTTCTGTAGACTGTTTTAGTTAGCCAGCTAACATTAAATTTCAGATCTGATGTCGACCAGTAAAGTATCCCATCAAAAAAAAAAATAGCATTTGGAATTGAAAATATCCTATAGTAGTTCTGATCATTGTTATAAAAACAAAAAAAAAAATACTAGCTCACCTTCTGTAGCAGATCCTCAGATTCAGTTTGTCCAATCATCTGCTTTTATGTCAGTTATCTTTAATAAGCCCAAGGCAGCTCATCAAACAGGAGCCTAGCTACAGATGAGTGCGTTCGCAAACAGTATACTCCTATTCTTGTTAATTTACCCCCTCTGGTCTAAATAGAACAGTCCCAGGAGGGGTCACAGAGAAAATATATAATTCCACTGTGTGTGCCGGAGATACAACTTGGTCTCATGTTTTGGTTCAACTGTGCTCATGAGATTAATTAGTTAATTACATAGAGATCTACGACTAATAAACCATAATGGAACATTTATTTATTGTTTTATTATCCTTTTCATGTTTAAAAAAAAAACTTTAATCTAAGTAATAGGTGAAGTAAAAGGGAATAACCATTCATCGCAGATTTAGAAATTATGATTATGAAGATTTTGTATGTAACAGCATACAGTAAAAATGCGTTTCTGTTCCATAATTCCGAAACTTCTGCACTCGGCCCAGAGAATATGTCCGAGGCTGATCGGTCATGGCTAATCTAGCTGAAGACCAGTTAATTCCAGTAACTGGTCGATCAACCGGTGCATCTCTATTATAAATGTAATAAATCATTTAAAAATCGATTTTGGAGTCAATGCGGCGACACATTTACTGGTGCACTTAATTTATTTCCCAAGTTTTATCACCTTTTCAGGACAGGAAGCAACTCACGTGGGCATGTTTCATATCAATTGAGACCCTTGGCCGCAGTAAAACATCTGACCGGTGCAAACATTTTAAAGAAGGCTGTACATCTCTGAATGATGATTCTGGCCGAGCCCACTGCAGTCGTTCCAGTGAAGTGGAACGCCTGCCAGGGAAAAACAAACGGGCTGATCGATCACCAAAGGCGTTGTGTTTTTGCAGGACAACGCATGACCTCATGCTGCCCACTGCACCAGCTGCACATTACAGGAACTCAGCTGGGAGTTATTGCCACATCCGCCATACAATCCTGACCTCGCTCCAAGTCGTTTCCACATGTCTTGGCCATTAAAGGAGCCCTTGGGAGACCAGTATTTCAGAAGTGAAGCATGCTGTCTGATCATGGCTCCTGAGTATGAACAAAACTTTCTATTTTTATGGTATTCAAGCACTAGTGGAACACTTACATAAATGCATTAGAGTAGCAGGGGATTATTTAGAGAAATCGAGATAGTTTTTACTCTCATAACAGCGTTATTTTGAGCAATTAAAAGTCCTGGTTTGACTTGAACGGCCCTCATATTTTGTGTGGAGTAAAACAAATGGAAAAAAAATATGACGTCACCACTCCAGTGCTCTGTAGATTAGACAGTCGAACACATGGTTTGAGTTTTAATTTATTTCTAATTCAATACAAATTCAATGGCTCATTTGTTCAAGAGTTAGTGTAGCTTAGTCACTTTGGCCAAAAAAAAAAAAAACAGTCTAATTTATCTCTAAATTAATTGCTAATGCTTACACGATAAAAATCTAAACGTCGTCATCATTCAGTCAAGGTAATTACTTTATCTGGATCTTTGTTGATAGGGAATTTTCATTATAAAAGCTTTTCTTAAGTGAGAGGAAAAGCATTATATGGGGTGCTGTTAGATGAAAATAATCCATGTTGAGCTGCTGTAATGTGGTGCTGTCTCTTAAGATTAATGAGACAAAAAGCAGAGCTTGTCATGTTACAGAGAACCCACAGAGCCCGCAGAAACACCCATGGTGCGAGGCTTACTGCCAAACTCTTACAAAGTCACTCGAGACTCCTTTCATAATTGTTACAGAAAGCTTCACTATGTTGCTTTGTTTTTTATTATTATTATTATTATTACGTTAGTTTTAGATGATGTAAACGATAAGGTGTGCGAATAAGCTGTAAATGCATTATAATGTACCAGAACAGTATAACAGCACATATAATATAAAACGCATCAGCTTTTTAAGCTACAGCCTGATCGACTGTCATGGCACTGTTGTAAAAAAGATTCAATAAAAATCTGCATTTTTAAAGCACTGTGGAAGAAGTGCTTTTAATAAACGCACATTAACCTCGTGAGACGTACTGTATAAGGACGTGACATTTCCCCCAAACTATATTGTCTTCATATCCATGTGTCAATCCTCATCTGAGAATGGTTTGCCAAACTACAGTACTTCTGGTTTATAGATATTCAATCAGGTGCTAATAAAAAGAAACACTGAGAATAAAATGCCATGTACACAACGGTAGAGTGTGAGTCTCGGGAGATGAATAATATTAATATTCAACACAAGCTGCCGCTCAGGAGAAACAAAGTTCTGCAAATATGCAAAGCCGTACGGAGACCTGTTGGTTCTCAGACGCACACAGCTGGACTGACAGCAAAGCTTTCTTAGTCTCATTAAATTGTAATCAGCCATGGCTTTATGGTGCATTAGGAAGAAATCAAAGCCATAAAAGAAAATTACGGTCTGGGGGCACGATTTAGATAATACCACCATTAGGAAATTTAACCCAGCAGGAACCCGAATGTTGGACGACTGTTGTAATTTAGTTCTAACAATGTTGTGATGATGTTTAACGTCGTGACAACATGGTTTTCAAGAGATTGTTATTTTATTTTTCTAGGATGTTTTCCCCCGATTTTTTTCCCTAATTAAGTCGTTTCCAATTCCTCCCCGCCACTAGGGGCTCCACATTAAGAGCACTCAGTCAGGAGGGGCGCAGACTATCACGTGTTTCCTTCGAACTGCGAGAAGTCACCGACCGCGTCTTTTCGAACTGCTCGCTCACACACCGTTGGGGGCGGCGTAACACACTCGGAGGACAGCGCTATCCACTACTTCCGCTTGCGCGAGCTCACAGACGCCCCTGACTGGCCGTAGAGGTGCAATTAGAGGTGCCCAGAGAATGGCACTGCAGAGGGTCATCACAACTGTCCAGAAGATCGTCGGCTGCCCTCTCGGCAACTTGGAAAACTTACACAGTTCCCGCTGCATCAAACTAGCCAATAAAATTGTAAAGAACAATTCACATCCGGGACATCAACTGTTTGATCTACTGTACTGCTGTCAGGCAGTCAGTATAGAACATTAAAAACAAGAACCAGTAGATTTAAAAACAGTTTTACCCTTTTGCAATAAGTGCACTTGAATGCTGCTATTAAAAAAAAGTGTAAATAGTGGATCAATTATTTATGCAATATCTGCAATTAATGCAGAAAATTTGTTTATTAATTTGTTGCAATGACAATAAAGACTATTCTAAATGAATGTGAGAGCACTAAGTGCCTCCCATCCCACCCTGCTGGATCTTGGCAGCGAGAGGCTACAGCATCACTCGGGGATCAAACCAGCAACCTCCGGATGATAGGGCAAGAACTTTACCACTGCGCCACACGGAGATGTATTTGAAAGATTTTTGAAAATTTGGACTATGGGATAATGTTGAACAAATAAACCACCGTAACACACCGCTGCAAATCCAATATATATTTTATCCAATATAAAAATGTTCAACTTTTGAAGCATTAAGATTCATTCGCACAACGTTTGAATTCAAGTTTCTAACAGGGATTAGAATAACGATTGGAGACTATAATGGGCTCAACAACTTCCCGCACAGAACGCGTGTATGAATCTGATGTCATGCATCTCATAGTGTTGTAATGTTAATAGGTGCATCTTATCACGCAAACTACTGGACTGTAATATGGTGTTTGTGCTTTAAGAAAGCTTTATTATCCTAAACTGCGTAACCACTTTACACATTAATTCAAGCACTTTATAGACCAACATAAAATAGACCAGCGTTTTTATCTTATTCACTTACTGTAACTTAAAGGCATCAAGATGGATAATGAATCTAACAGGCAATAAGCAATGAGATTTAAACATCATCATCTGAGGAATAACAGAAAACAATACTTCAATCCTTCCATACATATTTCTACAGAGCTCACTGAGGGCTCCACTTGAGGCATATTACATCAGGCAGAGAGAAATGCTCATAAATATAATAAGTGGCTCATTGCCCAAGTCAGCGTAATCCTAATGCTGCAATATAATCTTTTTAAAAGTTTAGGGTTGGAACAAATGTGGTCATTATACAATAAAAAAACAAGACGGTACGTGTGTTTATTTCTCCGCTGTATAAGAACGACCGAGCTCCCTCTAAAGCTGCTCAAGTGAGTGAACTTCATCAAGGGCTGCTACACTACCAATCATTTAAACCACATAAAAGGCTTTAAACTGAGGTAGTATTGGGTATTTTACTGCATGAGTCTGGAATGACTGGCTGTAAAGTATCATGCTAAATGAGACATATCTTTCCGCGAGAGAAGTGCATCTTTTAAATTACAGCTGGCTTGATTTCTCCGGGGGAGCTGAGGACGTCTTCGCCTTGCGACAGAATACGGCGAAAGCGTAAGGGGCGAGGCAGAGAAGGAGGGAGAGAAAGATGTCAGTGTGTTGTATGAACAATGGAGCCGATGTGTCCGGGGACGAGCGTCTGACACGGCCGGTGCGAAAGAGTGCGAGACGAGCAGTGACCCCTCGCGCTCGTCACTCTCGCTTTTTTACTCTCGCGCTCGTAAATCATCCCCTCATCAAGGCCCCGATGAGAGCTCCAGACATGACTCAGCCTCGCAGTGCCCATGACAACCAGAGACAGAGGGATGAGAGAAAGAGTGAGAGGAATACAAAAGAGGAGAGGGAAAAGCGAGAAAGGCACAAAAGCAAAGTTCTGCCTGTGAAGGACAGCTAATGCGTCACACCGCGCTGCACTCTAGAGCTACAGAATAAAACAGACAGGAAAAGCTGGCAGGGAAAACTGACACACTGGCATTAAACGGATTTTATTTAAATATTGTATGGAGGTATGAAATATTAACGGGATCATGTAACAATAGAGAAAAGGCCTTGATACAGTATTATCTGTCAGGTCAGATTATTAAATAACTTCCAAAGACATTACAGTGTACAGTGTACAGTGTATATCATCCATAACTTTATGACCAACAAAACAAAACCTTTCTATCACAACCAACATTCTATTAGATCGGACTACATGGGCCAGCCTTCAGTCCGACATGCATCACTGACTTTGGAGTTGCTCTGACCCATCACATCTCCCATGACTATTCGAACCTTGTCACAGTAGCCATACAGTAACAATATCTCAATACAATAGCCGTTGGAAATTGGTGAGGCAGCAAGTAAACCGTTTTTTTCCTGAAGTTGATGTGTTGGAAAAACAAAAAAGGGGCATGCATAAATGCATAAGGATTTGAGTGACTTGGGCCAAATTGTGATAGCAAGAAGACAAACTTGATCAAGCCTTTTACGCACCTACTGTACACCTCCTTAAATAACTAAAAAAGCATCTAAGTATTATTATTATTATTATTGTGGCACCACCACTGGGTGATGTTCCCCAGTCCATCCATTCATCAAGACTCAGCTAACATCAGCTAACAGGAAATGTCAGGAACGAGTGTCTGAATGTTGAATGAATGAATTTTATGGAATTCTAAATGAATCCAAACTGGGGCAAGGTCAAAGCAAGGTTACATATCTGTGATCGTTTTTCTTAAATGATCTTCAAGTCTTTCCATTCAGGTTGAAGTATAGTTTAAGGGGGTGTTTCTGGTGTACAAATTAGTAACAAAAGGGACTAGACTTGTTGGTTATGGGGGCTTCCCTGTTTCTTCTTCTGCTTATTATTATTATAATATAATTTTTGATCCAGATTACTCACTCATTCATTTTCTATACCGCTTTATCCTGTATTCAGGGTCGCGGGGGGCCTGGAGCCTATCCCAGGAGGCTTAGGGCACGAGGCGGGGTACACCCTGGACAGGGTGCCAATCCATCACCGGACACACACACTCAATTTGGGAATGCCAATTAACCTAACCTGCATATCTTTGGACTGTGGGAGGAAACCCGGGGAGAACATGCAAACTCCATGCACACAGAGACGGGAATCAATCTTGGCCGGGAATCGAACCCGGACCCTGGAGGTGCAAGGCGACAGTGCTAACCACTACACCACCGTGCCGCCAGTGATCCAGATTAACAATTACCAAACCCTTGCTGTAACAAAAACACCTTACACATGACCCAGTCCCTAAACACACAGAAACTGTAAAAGTTTAAGATAAGCCATATTTTGAATTAGCAAGATGAGTGTACAATTATGTACAAATAGTAAGATGAGCGACACTCACCTCTCTTATTCATTCGAAAGAAGTGTAGCGCTATTGGCCAGGACAGAAAAGCCATAAGCGCGACTCCACCCACATGCAGAAAAGGTGCTGTGACCTACGAGTTAAAATGAAACAAGAAATTGCTATTTCGATCTGAATGTGAATTTCAAAAATCACTTATAATCAGGACATGTTAAGACTGAGGAACCTGAAAGGACAACAGGAGCGTCTGCCATTCTTTGCTCCAAAGATCCGAGAGCACGGCAGTGGCACTGACGGAGAATATCAGGGTCACCAGAATACCAATCTGCATAACATAAAACAACAGACTCAGACAGGTCTTAACGTCTCAATACTAGAGATTTAACATTAAGACTGAGTTAAGATTTTAACACATGTCAAGGGGAAGTGTTTACTTTGTGGCTCCAGTGCAGATAAAGTCTCTGTCCTTCAGAGAGTAGACACACCGCTAAGACCTGCCAGTGTGTAAAGTTAATTAAATTAAACACACAGGAAAACACACACGCACAGAAGATTTAATATTTACTTCAGTTCTATAGTCTGTCTCACCAGCAGAAGGGCGATGTAGGTGAAAAGTGAGGCAGCCACCACCAGCAGCACCACGGACCAGGGAAACCAGAAGCCCATATTCCCAAAGTTAAACCTAGAGGAAAATCATTGCAGATTGGACAAACATCGCAATACTTTAAGCATCTGTGTAAATTTTCATAGTAACCTCTAGGGATGAGAATCACCAGGGATCTCTCAATACTCAATATTATCACGAAACCTAGGTACCAATTTCTCACTCATCTTCTATACCGCTTCATCCTGTATTCAGGGTCGCAGGGACCAGGAGCCTATCCCAGGAGGCTCAGGGCACGAGGCAGGGTACACCCTGGACAGGGTGCCAATCCATCGCAGGACACACACACATACAACGGGCAATTTGGGAACGCCAATTAGCCTAACCTGCATATCTTTGGACTGTGGGAGGAAACCGGATTACCCGGAGGA
>JAQQZT010000038.1:22945601-22957087 GCA_030068275.1 Clarias platycephalus | reverse complement strand
GCCTGGCCGGGAATCGAACCCGGACCCTGGAGGTGCAAGGCGACAGTGCTAACCACTACACCACCGTGCCGCCCTGTACCGATTTCTATATAGTATTATTTAAAAAGAAGAGGCTTTAGTATTGCAGGTGGGCATGTCTGGTGTTTGTATTTTGAAAAATGTGATCACAAGAGCAAATAAAAAAAAAGTTTAAACTGAAAATAGTCAGTGAACAGAGTCTACATGTTATCCCATGGGAAATTCGTTTTGTGTCTGGTTCCGAACAAAGCTTCATAACTCCCAAACCCTTTGACCAATCTTCTCCACGTTTCTTTGCAGCACTCAGGAGACCCGAATTGAAGTTCTGATATAAGGTTTGTGGGGAGAATTAGATTCTGAGGTCTGATTTACTCTAGAATTCTAGTCATTTTCAGTGAGCAGGTTCAAGACCTTTTTAAAAAGGGTTCATTATTTTTTTATTAACACGATTTTTCCAGCATGAAAGACATTTTGGAGCCGTTTGATGTTTCGTTTTCGGATCGGACCAAAAATGAGCCAGCTGTGGTTGCAGGAAAATTGGTTCTATTCTTTTTTTTCACAAAATGTACAACCAACATGAATTGCCTTTTTTTGGGCTCTATACATGTGTGTGTGTGTGTGTGTGTATGTACCAGTAGTATGGCACTGCAGGGACACGACCAGAAAAATGTCACTGGTCCTAAAGGGACCAAACAACTGGCCTGATATACGTTTTTTTACACCGGCCCTGAGCCTTCAGGCCATAACTTTTGTCGAACCCTTTGTCAGCTAAAGCTTTTACTGCCTACTATAAGCTATTTCTTTTTACACTTTCACAGTGTAAGTAGGAAACTAAGCCTTGTTTCTTTACTTGCATTTTTTGAGCTCCACAAACAAGAGCACTTTGAGTCAGGAAGCAGGAAATACTCTGTTTGGAATGGAACATAATCGCCCTGATGATATTTGTGATACCCTCAGAGAACACTAGATGTAAGAGTGTGCTATTATAACGAAAAAGACAACAGTGGGGTGCTGGGATGCAACCTGATGCAGAGCAAAACCGAGTCTTCTCAAAGTGTTTCAGTCCCTACAGCAGTTTGCCGATGGTAACGGTAAAGAATAATACACTTTTTTTTTTTTACACACAGTAGTTTTTAATGCTGTGGACCTTCGTTATACAAGGTACTGTATCTCCTGTTCCAAATAGAGCTGAAGTTCCAGTCATTTCCCTCACCAGGCTTTTTTTTATTATTATCTGTCATCTTTCTTAATGTAAATAAGACAAGTTTTGACACTGGAGACTCCTTACCAGTCAAAGTCATCGTAGTCATTCTGAGCCTCGCTCCAGAAATACAGGAACACCAGCGTCAGGAAAAACGTGATGATGAGGAGGACAAAACTAGCACACTCCAACTAAAGAAAAAACAATCAGGGAATGACGAACAGCTTTCACTAAACACAGCAGAATCCTTTAATGTATATCAATGAGACAGGAGATTTTCAGACAGGAGAAGTGTCCTACTGGGACCCTACAGTGGAGTAATTTACAGTGTGACTCATCCTGAATGAGTGCTGGCTGTAACAATCCTGCAATCTCTGTCTCTATCTCACTCCTTTTTTCCTCTCGTCACCTCTCATCGTGTACATGACTCAAGATGTAATACTGTTTGTCATTTAGAAGACTGGTTTTGGCCTGAAGTGGAACAGAATTGTTTGCTTTGGTAGAGAAGCTTTTATAAAATGTAGACTGCGTCAGCAGAGAGCGCTGATCGATGTGGTGCTCATGCAATCAGCAGAAAAGAGTCTAAAGCAGCTGGCGCTAATAAAGCAATACTGTGCGTATGAGTGTGAGTGTGTTGCAACTTAACACAGCTATGGAAACCTGAAATAAGTCTGCTCATTTTATCAAATATTTTCACTATGTTAGTGTCTGGAGTTAAGACAAAATGTTCTCTGTGATATCTCCTGATTATAGTTCTAGTCTGTTTTTATGCAAGGAGAGAGATAGCAGGGGAAGAAAGTCCTCACCCTGCTACAGCAGCACTCGCCCGGTTGGGCTCTGGCCCGCTGATAGCGCCTCCACTGGCAGCCATAGAGTCCAGCCAGGCAGGAGACAAAGGGCTGGTGCTCGTAGCGCTGAAGCAGCTGCCTGCGGATGACCTTTAACCTCCCCAGCTTCAGTGTGGACAGGCTGATGGGAGAACGGCCCATGGGTCACCATGGAGCATACGTCACTTACAGACTCACTCAGTCGCACCACACGCCGCAGTGGTTAAGGCGATGTACGCGGCCAGCGGACCAGGGGTCAGTCCATCATGCAGAAGACCTAAGAGAAAGAGAAAGAAACGGTGAGATCATGCAGTTAGAGAGGTGGATACAGTGGGTTAGAGAACGGAGAGGTGCAGAGCTGTGATAAAAGTCAGTGATGCGATATAAAGAATCAGATAGTGAGACGAGAGAAAGAGACAGAGAACTGGTGAGAGTGAAGTACATATATACATGAGGGTAGTTCAACTCATAGCAGAACTAAGTATTTCATTAGTTTCCTTGAGCAGTACAGTATATATATCATCGCTCCTTATCACCAACTGAAAAAGATCGGCTTTGGACGCACTATAGCCATTCAAGACCACAATAGTCAAAATGTCAATCATTTAGAAGAGAAAAATATATATCAAATTGCAAAATATCAATCATGTTTAATCGAATCTCATAAACTCTTGATTCATAAGCACCAACAGAGAGAGATGCTTAATAATCGCTCTCCGATCATCTCACAAACAAACAGAGCTTATCGTGGCAGGTAGTTTGTAGTTCAGCATTAAAGTAGAAATTATATAATAAATCTATAACTCATATTCATGTCATCTTTATGAGATCTTAAAATGATTCCCATGTGGTTCCCTACTGCAGACATAATAGCAGGTGAAAGGTATTAATATTACTATGCAAGACGCAATAACTTTACAGTTGCATTTGCTTGTGCAGCTAGAATCAGTACTGAGGTTGACATTTGACAGGATGGATGAATCATTGTCAAATTTATACCTGAAAAAACAAAAACAAAAAAAAACCTGCCAGTAATGACACTTGAAACTCAACAAGCTGGAGCATTAGAACATTAGAGCTCTGAATCATCGATCGATTTCAGATAAAATCTCATTTGATCTATAGGCATTGTGATTCAATTCGATTCCGGCACATGCTAACTAACACTAAGGACAATAAAGATAAATCCTTTATTCAAAAATATGTTTTAAGGAACTTTTCTGCTGATACACAATTCTAATCTAATGTCAAATTCTAAGGCCAAGGATAAGTGAAGTAGCAGCAATAAACAGAACAAATGCTTAAAAATTCAAGATGGCAATTAAGTTGAAATATTGAGAAAACTAAGAGAAGGTGTGTATTGCCTTTTTTGTGCAAGTTAAAAGTGAAATGCTTTCACACTTTGGAGTTTTTTAGGTCATTAAGGTGTTTCCATTCACTTCACTCCAGTAAGAAGTAATGTCTACAGGTAACAGCATTTAGAGTTACAAACATGAAATCTAGGGGGAAGCCTTCCCAGAAGCATAGAGACAACTACAGTAAATCTGGAATGGGAAGTTCATGTACTGTAGGCGTGAATGTCCAGTGTCCTCATATCTTTGAGTATACAGTTAATGCAGAACCATAATACAGACTATTTCCCGGTTAGAAAAAAATGGGAACCATTGTAAAAAGCTAAAAACTGTTAACTATGCAAAGAACTAGTGTAGATGTTTTTATCATAATACTGGATGTACTGTATTAGTTCTCAGCTATTGGTTTACTAGGTAACTAGTAAAGAGTCAGTTCAGTTACCCTGTGCAGCCAAATTCTGAGCTGATTTTGTCTAGAAATAAGGTTAATAATCTAAATATTTAACATAATAATAAAAATTATAGTTTTCTAGTTCTCAGCACTTTGTACACCTCATTACCTAATGGGACATTACGTCAGGTAAAAGTGAAGTCAAGCGTCTTTGCTCCTGGCCATCCGCAGCGCAAACAATCTCAATCCTTGTTGAGGTCCAGAGGTCAGACAAATCCTCTAAACAACTAATATGACTGAGCGACAGGTACAGTATAGCCATCTACTGTGAAAGCAAAAACACACTCTAGGCCTTGTCCTGTTTAAAGCAGCACTGAAACACAACAATTCACTTGGGCTTTAGATAAAAGATGTTCTAATATTCAGCACAATAATTGTAGTATTATGTATGTACAATCGTATGTCAATGTATTTACTGTATCATGAAAGTATTATTAACTGTAATAAAAGGTAAATATCATTTAGAATCTTAAAAAATGTGAACAGTATTTTTTTCTGCTCTTGCATGCTATAATGTCAACCAACAACAACAAGAACACTAGCAGGGAGTGTTCTCTCCTATTCTGTAATAAAAGGCATCATAGGGAGATCAAAGGTCATTTCAGCAGCATGCACTGACCTTACACACCTGATGCATGGCTGATCACGACAATGTTATAATGCAGAGTTGTGCATTTGAGAACCAGCTATAATAAACACCTAAAATATTCATTCACTTTCCTATGTTTCATGTACAGCTGGATTAGATATTTTGGATGTAACAGTACAAAGATGGGAGTACAGGAAAAGCTCTTAATTCAAATAAATCTATCGAATGATTCCTTTGTGTGGCATCTGATAAACACAATGACTGATGTCTTTTTTTTAACTAATGTAATATTAATGTGTCTGGATTGATGGGGCATGCACAGAGATACTGCACAGCTTCAGACAAAGCAAGTCGTTCATACATTAAGTAACAAAAAATTTAATCAGGGTTAGGATAGTTTTTCTATTAAATCTTTTTAAGATTTAATCTGTTGTGTTTGAGACAAACAAAGACAAAAAGTGGGTTCTGGGTACATAGGAACAAAAACAATCAATCCCTGTAGAGGGGTCACTGTAGCTTGATTATTTTCATGACCAATATATTTATATTCCTAAACACACACGGAAAGCATGACGACCAGCCAAATGTCCCCATAAAGTCAAAACTCAGAGATATCTGTATAATACACTCAGTCTAAAAACTCACAAATACTCCTATATAAGTGGGGACACTGGGTCCTTACAAAGTAGTAATAAACTGCAACTACACACACTGTAACTGCACACACAAAACGCACACACACACACACACACACACACACACACACACAACGTCCAGGGGTCCAGCCCAATGTCCCCATAAGATCAACACTTACAGTAAAATTACCCCTATATAAGTGGGGACACTGGGCCCTTAGAAAGTAGTAATAACCTACAACTACACACATTGTAACTACACACACTGTAATTGCATGCACACACACTGGGTCACACACTACACACACTACTGTATAACTGCACACACAACACATGCAAACACAAGCATGGGGACCAGGCAATATGTAATAACTCACAACTAGACACCCTGCAATGGCACACACACACACACACGCACACAGGCACATAGACACAAATACACACACACACACACACGGCCCTCACAAAGTTATAATAGCCTACAACTATACACTCTGTAACTGAACTCTCACACACATTACTACACACATACACTGTAACAGTACACACTCAAACACACACACACACACACACACACACATACACAAGCACGGGGACCAGGCAAACTCACAAATACCCTAATAATAGTGGAGACACTGGGTCCTCACAAACTGTTAATAACTACAACTACACACACTGTAACTGCGCGCGCGCACACACACAACCACACACAAAGCACTGCAACAGATTAGCATTGCCAGAATCATGATGCATGTGAGCCGTCCAGACTCTCTCAGTTCATCATTACATCATTTAAAAACTTTGTTTAAAAATGTATAACGATTTATACAGACAGAGAATTTAAAACTTGCCGCAAATGAATTTGCTACTTTAGTGAACTATCATCTACTGCCAGCAACAACTACTGTACGACAGACTGGACCTAAACCAAGCCCATCAGTACACACACACACACACACACACTCTCTCTCGATTAGAGCCGATACGGTTCCACTTGTAAAATCTACCTCGCGCGTGCCGCTTGTCCTGGATGCTCCGAAAGCCGGAAATAACCGGCAGATCAGCAATGAGGCTCTCCTTCGAGCGCGTGAGCGGTTCTGCTCTGCTCAACTGCGGTGCGTAACGGGTACAGAGCGCCGCGCATGCGCTGTCCGCTGCACCTCGTTGCCACAACACTGTCCGTCTCCCATCTGTCTGCACTAATCACACGAAACAAATTAATGCGATGGATTCTGCTATGGTAATGACGTTCCTGCACAAACACAAACTCTATCAACATACTGTAGCAGTACATCCCTACCTAACCTTAGATTCATTTCTCTAAAGTACCAGTTGTTGAAATTCACTTACACAACTTACAGCGCTGTTTTTAAAGCGGTGAAAATAACTAATACTGTACCAGTAAAAAAAAAAATATTCAGTTTAGCTCTTCTAATTAATATCTATTGGTGCAGGTGTTTGTTTAATGAGTAAGTAGCTCATTAGTAGTTTATTTTATTTTATAGTAGAGTATTAAATCAGTAACATAATTATTCATCACTTTTACTTTGATTTCCCTTCTGGTCCAGGTTAAACTTTAGGCAGATATTTCCTGTAAGTACTGCAGATTTTTATTAAATTCTGTCCAGGTAGTTTTGTGCAACACTGTGATGAAATCTAGCTGGACAGACATACATACTGAGGTGGGAATTGACCATCCTAGGGGTGCGAGGCCACAGTGCTAACCATTACACCACAAAAAAAAACATTGTTTTTATTGACATTCCTCTAAAACAAATAAAATTCAATGAAATGCTTATACGACTGTGCATGTATTTCTGTGAATTTCCAATAATAAAATAAAATGAAAATAAAAATGTTAAAATTTGGGAGGGACATATGCATGTCTGTATGTATACTGTATATGCTGCAATTCACGCCAGAAAATTCCCGGAATGTCATCAAGACGAAGATGGATGGTCACAAGCCATTAAGCAAGTTGAGCTGTTTGCTTTTTTGCAAAAAGAGTGGTACAGTATAAAGTTACCCAGCAGCAATGCTGATTTCTTAATGTTATTTAGCCAAAGCCTTAACACAATTTGTTTACAAAAGATTAGCATTTTGTTTTATTTCAGTTATTAAAGCTCTGAGTGATCTTGGGTTATTTTGATGTGTTGTGATGCGATGTCATTTCCTTATATATTTTATATAAGTTATATTTTAAATTTAGGGGAAATATTGCCAGCGGTTCACAAAAAAAATGAAACTAAACTGTTCATCTCACCAATACATGCACCTGTAAGAAAAAAAAACATGAAACTAATTGTTTTGCAGTGGAACTCTTATTTTTTTCCAGTGCTGTATCATCATCACTTTTTACATCATACTATGAGGTAATAATGTATGCTGTAACAATGGAGCAGCCTGAGGAGCAACAGAGAATTTACCATGCATTGGAATAAAATGTCATTTCCTCAGAACAATGGACATATTGTCACGGCACATAAAATACACTTAATAAAGTGCAAAGATTTATTGTGATAAGTGCAAATAGTACCACGAAAAACACAGGACACCATACACACAGGATAGGGCATGTCATCTAGCCAAGATAACAGAACAGTGTTGACTAGAAAACATGAAAAACTATTGAATGTCCTAGCACAAAATCGAAAGAAGAGTCGCAATAGTGAAGTGAGCATCGTAAGAGTAAAAGTACAACATTATAGTGTGGCTGTGTAGGGATAGATGTGAACTGTTAGCTGTTGGAAAGTTTTGTTAAGTATGGATGTTGATTATTCTGTCTACCTCAGAGACGTTTGGTGGTGGTAGCGCAGATGCTCCAGTAGCAGGCACCCTGACCAAGCTACAATCGTTGGTAATTTTATCAGGTGCCACATACAGTAAATGCACTTCCCAAATGTACAGTAAGTGACGCTGACACAGTAGTGTGTGCAGCATTGGTATAGGTGTATCAGGCACAAGCTGCATTTCTAGTCAACTGGGTGGTCTTGTGATATCTTTCTTTCAGAATGCTGTAATGTCCTAAAAATTTCATGACATTATATTTACTATATTGTGCCTTAAAATAGATGAGCTACACACTCTAATACACTGGCCAGTGTTGTTACTGTTGAGTTATCTGGGAATTTGCACATCAGCTTCTGCTTCAAACTCGAAAAAAAAAAAAGCCATAGCCAACTACAGGGGACATTAGGACCAACTCTGGAATCACTTTTTAATTCTCGTGTCTGACAGCTTTGCAAGTTACACAACAATTGTTTAAAGTAGATTCAACTAAGTGTACGTACTGTACAAATTATTGAATAGCAGTAAGGTAACCACTGTGTGTCTTACAGGTATGGGCACTTGTTTTCTGTTTTTGCAGCACTTCTAGCTTTGACAGCTCGTTTAACACTTCTACAATTCAAGTGAATTCTGTGACCCACTTTGGATAAAAGCTTCTATTAGATCAATAAACGTAAATGTTTAAAACCTTTCGTCCCACACAGGCCATTGAAAGACTCACTCCCAAACATAAGTCTTTTTCATGTTCTGCTGTCTGACAACGCATTTTCCCACATCTCTCTGAAAACTGTCTAGTGCTAAAAGGAGCTTCACTGATGTTCCACATCAGTCTAAAACATCACCATTAATGAAATATAAACATAAAACGTGTATGGGCAAGCTAAATGTCCCCACAAGGTCAGAAATCCCTATAGTAGTGGGGACACTCGGTCCTCACAAAGTTATAATTACACGCTACCTGTACACACACACACACACACACACATGCACAGAAACCAGGCAAATGTCCCCAAGAGGTAAAAACTCACAGATATTCCTATAATACACTAATAACCTACATCTACACACTCTGAAACTGTACAGACACAGAACACCAGACACATGTACTCAAAAGGTTAAAATTCAAAAGGTTAAATCCCTGGAGTAGTGAGAACACTTAATCCTCCCAAAGTCATAATAACCTACAACTACACAACTACATGGTCCCTAACTGCACACACACACACACACACACACACACACACACACACACACACACACACACACACACACACACGCACATACATACACGCACATACACATGAAATCACACAGACCAGACAAATGTCCACATGAGGATGTCCACATGTTCACATATCCCTGTAATACACTAATAACCTAAATCTACACACTCTGTAACTATATGTATAGTGTGTGTACATACTGATATAAAGTTACAGAGTGTGTAGATTTAGGTTATTAGTGTATTACACAATATATCAGTATGTACACACACTCACACACACAAACCGAGTGGGAACCAGACATATGTACTAAAAATGAACATTAGTAGGGACACTCAGTCCTCACAAAGTTATAATACCCTGCTACACACACATAAAATATAATGAGGTGACCAGTTAGTGTTATCAAAAACACTTGTTGTTATTGGAAAGTAATTAATAATCAAAAGTCAGAGAGGATCAACATAACTCAGATTTTCAGTTGTACCTTGTAGACATGTGTCAACAACAAATTACACAACATACTATGAAAACTGCACACACAGTATTCTTTAGTATCCACAGTATAGTCACTACCCAAGAGGCTGCCTACTGTATGTAGGCCACATTTCCCTCTTTCTCTCATTGTTTGTTGTTTGTGCCAAATTTAAGTATTAAAATTTAGGTGTGCTTCCCAAATAAGGAAATAACATTAAAAAACAGGAAAATATATAATAGTCAAATCTAAGCTCTGGTAGTCCTGATCATAATGATGTCAGAAAGCTGTTTGATTAAACTAACAAAGAGAATAATATAAAGAATGATTAAAGTTTTTTTAATAGTGATTTCATATATAATGTTCTTACTTGGTATTTGATTAAAAACGAATACAGATTGTACATCAAGAACACAATTACAATGCATTGGTAATCTGGGGACACGGTTGTTCAGTCACACAGAACATTACATAGTGTCCTTTAATTTACTGAATTATTCATTTATTCATTCCAACAAGGATTCGGAATGCAAATAAGCACAAAGCTGAGGTGAGGACAGTCAGTGGGATTAGATCTCACAACCATCTGGTCACTGGAACAGCATCCTAAGAAGTGTTATTTATGGACAGATTGTACAGACTCAAAACTAGTGCTACTTAATAGTTCTCTCTCTCTCTTTCTCTCACTCACACACACACACACAAACACACGTACGTTTGTCTTACCTTGCGAGGACCTACCATTGACATATATCTTAACGCAGCTGTAATGCCTATACCTAAATCTATCCCTAATCTTGGTAACAAAAAGTAAAGACTCTGGCATTTATGCTTGTTATATATATTGGAAAATAAATCATTTTAAATGAATAAATTAAGAAAGAAGGAGAGAAATGCTTTCTTTCGGGGACCCTAGAAATGTCCCCACAAGGTCAAAACTGTTAGATATTCCTATAGGAACACCCTGTCCCCATTAAAAACATATATATTGCACACACACACATACATCAGCATGGGTCATCTATTCAAAAAAGCAACCTAAATCATATGCAATAATGACATGACTGTAATAGATGGTTATTGCAGTACTTTCAATGTACATTCAGTACTCATAACAGTGTCTGGAGGTGAACGTTGTACATTATTATGATTACGCAAGGTTTTAATTAAAAGCATTGAAATGCAAGCACAGCTATAAGAAATAAAAAAAGGGGAGGAATGAGGATTGTGGGTGTGCGTGTGTGTTAAAAAATGAAAATCACACATAAATATCCCATCTGTGCACATCACGCTGATCATTGCCTCAATACTTTTCTCCTTCAGATCATACTGGTGCAGCTGTTTCTATCTCTGCTGCAACCTTAAACAGTAATTACGTGAAAACAGCTCCTCTCTCCCTGTCTCTCTCTCTCTCTATGATTTAAAACATCTGCCTTGTCACATTTCCTCCAACGCACTTGGATTCCTAATGTTAGAAGACATGCACACATCATGCATCGTTTTATACACTGAGATGAAGAATACGAGGTCCGTAGTCAGTGAATAAAATAACTTGGCATTTGAGAAAGACTCACGGTCCTGATGAGAAGCTCCTTCCCTCAGTGGCTTGAAGGTGTTTGCATAGCTGGCACTGGCAGCTCGTTTTGCGCAGGAGATCCTAATTCACACACAGACGCCAGAGATGTGTGTGTGTGTGTAAGAGAGAGAGGGAGAGTGGGGGGTGTTCTAAAAGAACGTCACGAGGTGCACATCACAGCATTTCCTCTATTAAGGACCCACGCAGTGCTCTGTTTTCTGTCGTTTTACCTGGATTTATTTGCATAAGACCACGGGTAGCCTATACATGATTACAGGGGGCACACACACACACACACACACACACACACACACACACACACACACACACACACACACACACACACACACAC
>JAQQZT010000038.1:22891031-22911486 GCA_030068275.1 Clarias platycephalus | reverse complement strand
GCCACACTTTCGACCGTTTAGTTTTAGGCATTTTAACGAAAGTTGTTTAATTTAGCAAACTAAGATAGCGGTAGACCACCTGCCTGCTGCCGTCAGAGCGAGTGTAGCGTTAGTTGCTGCATTCACGCGCATCTCGCATGGTCTCATTTCCTGATGATTTGTGCTTTTAATTTTTTATTTAATCTAATAAACTATTAATCTACAAAAATATATGAATCTAGAGAGCAAATATTTCCATCGACAGTTCAGGCATTTAAGTGGCACCGAAATGAGGCACCGAAATCCGCGTTCTGTTTACATACCGGTTATATAAACTGGCACTAGCACCAGACATGAGCTAGAACCTGGTTCACTCTGGTAAAAAGAGGTATTAGTGTTCTCCCTGCTCCATCACACCTAATTCAACTAAGGAAAGGATGTTAATTAGTTGATTAATTAATTGAGGTGTGCTGGGAGGTTTTTTTGTGTAGGGAAGGTGATCGTCCAGAACCGGAATGGTTCAGATTGCAAAAGAAGCAGCCAATCAGATTAAACCTGCCTCCAGTCTCTGATTGAATGCTTTTGTGACACATTGCCAAACTCTGTGACTCATTTGATTTCTTTATTTATTTAGTTTTGATGATGTGGACACAAGCTTTTTCCCCTTTACTGTTGTTCAAAGGAAGGAGGTACTAACCTTTTTCCTTTGAACAACAGTGAATGGAAAAAAAGGCAGTGTCCACATCATCAAAAAAAAAAGACTCACCATGCCTTATATCGCCATTAATCTTATATATTAAACATTGAATATTTTACTATTATTTTAAGATTTTAGTTACTTTGGATCTTAAATGTTGTTTTCATTTAAGACTGTGTAAAAATAAATTACATTTCATCACACGTCTCCCTTTTTTCCCCCCCGCAGATCAGATCATAAGCAGCTGCTATGTGCCGCGCAGCGTGTAGAGGTTATGTAAGGTTAAAGGTTAACTACCGGGAAGCTGATTAACAGAGCTAATTAACAGAGCAGGCATACTGAAAGGTGAGACTTTCTCTGCTCGTGACTTTGCACTGATTATCCTGCGACTCCTAGTCTGCGACAGAATACGCCATTAATCATAAGTTATTCATTTAATAATGTTACCGGAATCCTAAAAGACGTATTATGTCGTCCTCTAATGCAGAGATTATTTAACTCTTCTACAAACACAGACATCTCAGTCTAGTCCTCCATCTCTAGACTCACTTTTATCTCCTCCTCCGGTCAGGATGGAGCGGATGGAGCGGTCCTTGCGCTTCTTGTCCTCCGGATTGGGCGGTAGAGGTTTGGAGGTGTGGTTCATCGTACTCGGCTCTTTGATGCCGGATCCCATCAGGGTGCTGGTGTTTCTCATGGGCGGTGCGGGCGGCTTGTCCTCCACTTCTCCGTTATCGGACATCACGCAGCGCAGGAGCAGCTAGCTCTGGGGAAAAAAAAAAAAAAAAAAGGGGGCCATTAAAGGCGTTCCTGGGAGGCCAGATGTGGAGCAGGCATTCCGAACATGGCTCTGGCGTACTGGGAAATCTTTCTACCTCGATGATATACAAGCACTAGTGAAATGCTGGGATAAGTGTATTAGTGTAGCAGGGGATTATATAGAGAAATCAAGTGAAGAGTGACGTTCTGTTAATCTGCACAATCAAAAGTCACGGTTTGACCTGAACACCCTTCAATCCCTCTACTAGCTCTTGTTCAATACGTTCATCAAGCAAACATCATGTTTAAAGCCATCTCACAATTCCATCTTTACACACCAGTGCATTAACCATCCAGGCAACACAAGCATCTATTTATAGTGTGTCGACTGTAGCTCTAGCAGGAACAGCTTGCAATGTACCTGTGAGCTCACTGCTAGACTCCACCTGATGTGTGCGCTCGAGTGTGTATATGTTATTTATTGCAACCTCAACACGAAAAGTAAACTCTGCTTTTTTTCTTACCTTAGTCACACTTCTCACAAGTCTGACTCAACGATAGATGCAGCCGTGACTAAGAACAGGCTACTTCTGATCCATCAAAGAAAAAACTCCAAAGGGGATAAACACACTGTCCACACACACACACACACACACACACACACACACACACACACACACACACACACACAGCCTTCTCTCATCCAATCTTTCACACCCTTACCTTCTGTGAGTTCGAACACAACATTATGTAATACACTGTCTTATTTTTGGCTCTGTGTTCCTTAGTCATGGAACAAGGAATCTGTTACAGCAAACACACACAGAAGTGAGATATATACTGTAGAGGAGATGCTTAGAGCCAATACATATGTATATATATACACACACACACACACGTAAAGATTTGTAATAAATTTTGACTTGAAAAACAAACAAGTCTTGGTTTACAAGCACAGAGTATCATGTATCACGCATGCGCTTCTTGTTTTGATGCCGCATCACGTGATCACAACTGAGCCAACGGTTTTGTTGGAATTGTGGTAATCGTTTTAGTGCGCGTCTCTTACTGGTATAATCAACATCCGTGCACGTGTGTACTGTTTACTAGAACACTGTGACCACGTGTGTGCGCGTAAAACATATTTTATTTTGTGTTTGTAAGCGCGTGTGTACAGCGCGCATGTACTGTTTATTATAACACACGTGTGTGCACGCGTGTGCACGCGTGTAAAGCAAAAGAAAGTCTCATTAGAGAGGTTAAAGATCCATTTTCTTCCTCTCTGTCGTTTTGTGTGCGTGCGCATAATTTGACCACGTGCCCCTTCACACAATCTCGTCTTTACACCCCCACCCCACCCCCTCTCGGCTTCAGACACACAAACACACACTTTCTCTCTACACAGAAACACTGCTCTGTCGCAATTCTTTTTAAAGGTAAAGTGCAGGTTAATTTTTTTGTTTTACTTTACAGCACTGATTCCATTAGTATGCGCTCACGGGAGTGTCATTAGCGATGTTCCTTGCTAATTTTTCAGACAAAACAGTCTTTCTGATAATGTGTGTGAAATTCAAATAAGAGAGGAGAAAGGTTTATGGTGTAAGATGAGAAGGTGCTGATTCCTATATAGACATTATATACAGTATATAAACATTATGTATATAATCAACCTTTACTTACATCTTTGGCTATGCATCAATCTTTTCTGTCCATTAATTTATCCATGCATCCATCCATCTTTCGTCTCTGACCATCCATCCCTCCATGTTCCTTTTCTAGCTTCTCATCCATCCATTCTGTCCATTCATTCATTACTTTGTCCAGTTTTTTTGGGCTATCCATCCATCCATTCATCCATGTTCCTTCTCTGCCTATCCATGCATCTGTTCTATCCATCCATCCGTCCATCCGGTCATCTTCCTAACTATCCTTTCTTTCCATCAATCTTTCTTCTTTGACTATCCATCCATCTTTTATCTCTAGCTTTCCATCCATCCATGATGCCCATTCATTCATTACTTTACCTATCCATCATCTTTCTTTGGCCATCCATCCATTTATCTTTCTTCCCTGCCTATCTATCCATCTATTTTGTCCATCAATCTTCCTTCTCTGGCTTTCCATCTATTCTGTCAATTTTACTTCCATCCATTCTCCCTCTCTGGCCATCAATCAGTCTATTCTGTAAATTCATTTATTCATCCATCCATTTATTCACTCTGTACATCTTTCATTACTTTATCCATCCATTCATCCATCCATCCATCTTTCTTCTCCGGCAATACATCAATCTATTTAGTTCATTCATTCAACACTACTGATCTATTCTGTCTATCCAGCCATCTATCAAATTACTGTCAAAACACCCATATACAAATCGAAGTATCCATCCACCCTACCTATCCACCCATCTACTGCATGTATTTTATGGATCCATCCATCCATCTACTCTCTTTACCCAACTAGCCATTTACTCCATCTATCCACCTCCCCAGTCTTATCTAACCAATCTAAACTACCCATCCATCCCTCTACCCATCTACTGGTCTTTTCCTGTCCATCAATCCATCTGTTTACTGTGTATTCATTCATGTACTGAAATGAGCCATCCATCCCCTCCACCAATCTATCCATCTACTCCATGGACACATCCATCTACTCTCTCCAAGGATCCATCCATCCTTCTTCTTCATCTACCCATCCACTGTCTATTCACACACATCCTCAGTCTAATCCATCCAATCTTAAATTGAAGGATCATCCATCCTTCCAAACATCTTCTACTCCGTCAATTCATCCATCCACATAATAAAAGTGAAGTATGCAGAGAAGTTTTATTACTACTGTAACCATCCAGTTCTGCTGATAAGCCATGACATCATGACCCACAAGAATGGAGCCTTCTGTATATTTTCCATTACTCTAAATAAACCCCTTATGATTGTAATAATTAAACAATACCAATGTTCTGAATAAAACAAAATAACATTATCAATAAAAAGCTTTGTCCTTACCTTAACATGTAATTCGGCTGTATTGAATACAAAACCAAAAAATATTAGATACAGTACAGGAAGCTCCTCTGGTGGATCAGTGTGAGTGGAGTGTGAGTGACTGCGAGTGTGTGTGGTGTTTTTGTGTGGTGTTTCCTTGAGCCCTCCCTCGTGTGATGTCACAAGTGTCCAGGTGGGTTCGGCTTGTTGCCGTCTGACAGATTGAGTCACGTAAATAAAGTAAAGTGATGACACACACACACACACACACTCTCTCACACACAGGCGCTAACACACACAAGCTAATCAATAGAAGACTAACAACATGATTATTTTGTTCGTATAGAAATAAAAAAATTTAAGTGTTTCATTGCTCTTGTACTTAATTCGCAAAAAAAAAAAAAAAAAAAAATATATATATATATATATATATTTATTAATTAATCATGCTTTTTAACAGTTTATAGTTTTATACACATCCTTTAAATAGGTCTGTCGAGAAGTCGGTCACTCCCATACAACACTCTTTTTTTTTCCTATCTCTTAAAAGGGTAATAAAAGAAAAGAAAAACACACCATATCATGTTACAGATGGGCCGGAAAGAACAAAGTCCTCTGTCCTGGGGATTCCTGAGGTGGTAAAATATGGCCCTTTACAAAAAACGCTGACTCATGAAAACCAATAAAGAAATGTCTCCTATTAGGAAACGTCCCCATATTAACGCTTATACATATATACACCTGTATACATTTGACCTACTATCACTAGATATAAAGGAGGGAAACCTTTTAACATATTGTTTGCTCTCATATGATCAAGTGTGTCTTATTCTCACACCTGGAAGTATTGAGCCTTTTACTGAAGAGGACAATTCCATGGAAACAATTCCAACAGTGACCGCCAAATTAAAAGACTTAAGATCTGTGGTAAATTAAAGGTCCCATATTTCATATTTCTTTGACGAGTTACCTCAGATCGCCTAAAGTGGGTCTAAAAATATAATACTAAAGCAGAAAAAACCCCTGATGACGTGTGTTTAATACACCATTTCAGTTCCTATGTAAATGAGTAATTGCTGAGCCACACCTCTCAGGGAGGGGATCTTCTTATATGAGGTCACAATAGGGGAACAAAAACGGATTTGTCTAGTCAAGCCCAGGCCAATACAACAAAAGAATATGAATGAATATATTATGAATGATAGAAATAATTCTTAGGCTCAATTCAAATTTTTGACCTTAATGCCACACAGATCCGATTTGGTTAGGGCTGTCTGAACGCATAAATCCGATGTTTTTCAAAACGGATCTAAAATCACCTTCATATGTGATGCTAGATCAGATACATATGCGATATGTGGTCATGCGACTTGAATGAGAGTGGTCACACCGGTGCTAGCAATAGCTTCTAAAGCAGCTAAAGCGCGATGTCTCGCTTTCTTCCTTTCTCTGGATCAATAAACACATCCGGCTAACTTCTTGCCGGCCTCAGAGCAATATCCCAAGCATATTTTGCTAAAGTTGCATCCGTTGCTTGAAGTGGTCGCATAAACTCATGCCGCGTTTTACCACAGATGGCGTGAGCAAAGATGTATCGGTGTGCACATGTCCCAGAGGACAGATGTGTCCACTTTATAGTCAGATAAAAGTCACTTATGATGAAAATGAACGGTCATGACACGCAAAAAAAAAAAAAAAGTGCATGTGTATGTTTTGCTTTAAATCGTATAATCAGATACAAGTCAAATTGAATAGCGCTTATCCAGTATATATCTAACCATTTTATTTTTTCCCAGTGATTTCTATTTGTTAGAAGGACATTTTTATTCATAAGGTCATTATTATTGATCATGTGACGCAACCATCATATATGGATATCGTTTTAAAATGCATTACTGACCGAATTAACAGAGATGCAAATACATGGCATGAATATTACAGTAGCATACCATACATGATCATACTGTACCTCTGCATGAATGAGTCAGAACAAAACATTTTATATTTCCAAACAAAACTCATAAAATAATATAAAATCTATGTAATATAATCCAAAATCCAAAATAAAATAAAAATTCATTAATCCATCCATCATCTTTACTGCTTATTCTGTGTAGGGTCACTGAGGGCCTGGAGGCTGTCCCAAGGAACCTAGGACACAAGGCAGGGTAGACCCTGGATGGGGTGCACAAGCAAACACCCAATTAGACGTGATGCATAATACACTTTACACTTTTTAACGGCCCAGAGCAAAAAAACATTTTACACGCATTGAACAAATTCCGAAAATCTGAGAAAAGATGATGGTAAAATGTAGTCAAGGCCACAATGCACAACTACAGTGAAGGCAGCTGGAATCTTAAAAAGATGAAGGAACACACACACACCTGTGCCGACAGCTGGTGACAGGACGTAAAGCGCACACACATACGTCCTCCTGCCTTAAGTGTGCCTGTGTGTGTGTGTGTGTGTGTGTGTGCGCCTGTGTGTGTGTGCGCCTGTGTGTGTGTGTATTTGCAAGCCCCGCACTTAAGAATCCAGAGGCAAACACTTGCGCCTCTGTGAGAAAAGTCGACCCCCAAACGTCCCTGTCAACACAGACTCAAACACACACCGCTGCTAAAACACCCCGACAGGCTGCTCACACTGATGACAGCCCCGTACGGCCCGCAGACAAAAGAGACGACTCGCATTTCATACCCAACTGAGACTTTTAGCAGAGTCCTGTCATCTCACACACACACACACACACTTGACTGCACCTAGAAAGCAAAGGTAGCAGAAAACCTTGAAAGTTCTATATGTTTAAGAAAAGCACACACAAAAAACGTGACTGTATAACAGGAAGTGAGTCATGAAACCTTTGGGCAAGTCCCTATAGCTTTGTTCATCGTCTCTCTCAGTCTCACACACGCACGCATGCACACAGGTTTCACACAGGCGGCCGTGTCAGGTGCTTCGAGACAAAGAACAGGCTCTCGTTTGTCCTACGTACAGTACCCGTTACACATAAAATCCGCATCAGGATGAGATTAACACACGCTTAAAGTGGCCTTTGTGTGTGAGAGAGACGCCACGCTCCAGACACTTCCTGAAAGCCAAAGCAGCAGGTGAAACACCAGGCGAGTGTGTGGTGATGAGAACACGCCCAGCGTACACAATTACAGTAACAGGTGAGGACTTGATATCAATCTCAACAGCATCTGGTTTTCACTCTCTGTCTCTCCACATTACGTCTGCTATGTTTCACAGTGTCTCTCAGTCCCAGTCTGTGTCCATCAGTATCGTGCCTGAAGAAGGAACTGACGTTAATAAGCGTGATTAGTCTGCGTGTCCGACAGAAGAAGTGCACGAGAGAGAGAGAGAGAGATCCATGCTCGTCTCGTCTGCGGGTTCACAGCAAGCCGAGGAGGTCACTCTGAGTCACGCTCGTGTCTGCCCGACTTTCCCTGAATCACACACAGTGATGTCATTATACTGTTGATGCCAGAAATAGCACTTCCGTAAACAGCTCTCGCACTCTCTCTCGCTAATCTCAGCACTCTGTTGAGCTGGGATCCGAATTACGGTTAACGTTTCCAAATTTCTCAAGAAAAAATACAATCAAATAAATAAATAAACAAACAAGGTTTTCAAGTACTCGGATTTAACACGAGTTCATCTTCAGCTGGACCGATTTCCCGATCGCTAAACAGGAAATGACCAAAGTGCCTGTACACCGCATGAGTAACACTAAAGGTTTACAGAAAGAGCGTCTGTTTTTCGTCAGATGTTCCGCTCAGAGAAATTCAGGCCCCCAAAAAATGAAAAAAGTATGCATTTTAAGTAAAAGCTACAAATATGGTATTTTGCTTATATGGTTCACGTTTTCAGTTGTGCTCAGACATGGCTTCTGTACGGAGTGTTCACTTCAACACAACGCAGCAGGCGAAGTGAGGTGAGAAAGTTCTAGGGGTGTGATTTGTACGCAGACGATCAGTTGGATTCAATTCAGTTTTTGGGCCGTTGTGATTTTCACGTGTCTGATTTGTCGCAAACAGCTCTATTTTTTTTTTTTTTTTTTTACTTTAGTTGAAGTATTAAAACTGCTAAAAGTATATAATAAGCACTGAAGTGCTGTGTAACTTGTTTCGTTATTAATTGTTTAAATGCAGTTTCGCATACAAAGGGATAGTTGTCTCTTCCTGCCAGAAGAAGCAGCAATACTGTCACAAAACACGAGTATTTGCACATGATGGAGGCTGTGCAAAGTTTTGCCGGAACTGGTTCATTTTGAGATCATTTAATGTGTGTAAAATGTAAAAAAATAATAATAAAAACTAAACAGTTTAAAATGGGGAATCATTTATTGATAATTTGATTCATCAAATCGATCAACAGAAGATTAATTCAACTGCGTAATCAATTAAATCACACAGTGATTGAGTAAGTTTACAATTCTCAAATCAGATCACAAATTAAAACTTCTAAAATTGATGAACTAGTTAAAAAGATACCACAGTGCCGGCAGCAATTGCAAACTGCTTCCTTTTTATGTTTTGCAAGAGCGTCACCACTTGTTCTATTTCTACGTTTGTGTGTGGCTGGTGCAACGCTGCCACCTACTGGACTGGATCATGGTGCAGATGATCAAGACAAAGACAAGACATTTTAAAAAAAATAAAAAATCTACACAGCATTAACTACTCAGGATTAACATAAGTGCTATTGAATCATCAGCATTAGCAATGCCAAAAATCTATCTAAATCAAATTGACAGTCTTCCTATGTTTCAGCTCTAGAAAGCACTGGAGATGTGGGGAAAAAAAAAAAGAAAGGAAAAAAAAAAACCCCACATTGGTTATGCATCATTTGGCAATTCATGTATCGCCACACTGACTCCAAAATCAATTTATTAAAATCCATTTTTAATTTATGAACGCATCTGAGGTGGCAAAATGTTGCTGTTCCTCTATAGTCCTACAGGTGGTGCTATAGACTATTCACACAGGATAAAATTATTTACAATTTTGTTTAGAATTGTAACAATATCTGAGGGGGAAAAAATCCAATCAGGATATATATATATATATTTATATATTTAATTCTGATGCGTAATCGCAATACAAATCGTGATAATACCGTATCGTTTGATCTCTGGCGATTCAGATCCCTAAAAAAGCCCCATATGACTCTCACTGTTGGTGACCGGCTCTCTGAATCAGGGGTTCTTAAGCCTTTTGACCAAATTACCCCAAATAGATCTTTCTGCAAGCACAAGGTCATGACCCCTAGTCGGAAAGCCTTTTAACAAGAAGTAGAACTCAAAGTTCTGGATGTAACCTTGTGGACTCGACTGTGTATACATACACAAACAAAACGAAATAGACAGACAAGGATGGATGGATGGAAGGACGGGTAGATGAACAGACTGATTTATAGATGGATGGATGGATGGATGGATGGATAGACAGCTGCTCCCTCGATGCTATTCTTATTCCTGACTTAAGCACATAAAAGACAGAGAGCAGTTCCAGGATGTCATTAACTGACCACACTGGGATGATGTTCCTTCACTCCACATGGCTTCTCTCCCCACATGGCTGAGTCAGACACAAACGCACACAGCCGCAGCGCACACACACACACACACACACACACACACACACACACACACGCTAAAGCAAACACAAATCAGCAAGGAGAAAACGCAGGACTCGTAAAGACGCCGTTTAAAAGGCTTGTACGTGGTCATGGCGACTCGGTGGAAGTTTTATGGCTGTCAGGAAAAGACAGAGAGGGGCGCCACAGCTGAGGTGTAATATAATGTAACTGGACATGAAGCGGATAATGATACACGAAATACATTTTTAAAAATGCACACACACACACACAAACATGCATACATACATACATACATACACACACAAAATCAAGTACATGATCTCTACTGGCTTCCTGGAAGAGAAATCAGCATGAGTTTAGCAAATAGCAGCATGTTACTGGAACTACTTGCAAATGCCAGAAGGTGGAGAGAGAGAGAGAGAGAGAGAGAGAGAGAGAGACGCAAAGAAACAGGTATGGAGAAGAAATGGAGGAAGAAAGCATCTGAAAGACAAGGTGATAAAGAGAGACATAAAAAGAGATAGGGTGAGAGGGAGACAAAGAGAGACAGAAAGGGAGGGGGTAACAGGGAGAGAGCCAGACAGAGAGAGAGAGAGAGAGAGAGAGAGAGAACTGGTGTGAGAAAGAGAAAAAGAGAAAGAAAGCATGAGAGGGAAAGGGACTCTTTAGGGACAAGTAAAAAAAATGAGAGAGAGAGAGAGAGACGGTGAGGGAGACAGAATGAAAGTGTATGTGAAAGAGAGGAAAAGAGAGAAAAAATGAGAGGGAGACAGGGAGAGAAAAGACAGAACAAGGGGAATGTGTGAGAGGGAAACGGGAAGATGAAGGATGGAGAGCGAGAGAGAGATGGAAAAAGGGGATTTAGGAAGGAAGACGGGGAGATGACAGGAGAAAATAGAGAGTGAGAGGGAGAATGAGATGAAGAGAAACAAAGAGGAGATGTGACGGAATCAAAAAGAGTGAGATGAGCAGATGAAGAAAGACATACGGTATAGAGAGAGAGGAACCGAACCGAACTCGGACAAGAAAAAGAGAAGGACAGAGATATAGAGACAGAGTGTGGCAGAATGAGACAGAGAAAAAGACAGAAGAAGACATGAAGATGGAGAGAGACAAAGAGAAGGTGAGAGGGAGACGCAGAGAGAAAGACAGCGAGAGAGAGACACGGACATGAAGAAAGACTCCAATAGAAAGAGAATGGAGAGAGAGACAGATAGAGATGGACAAAGACAGAAAGAAATAGTTTGAATGCGTGAGAGAGAGAGGACAGTAAACGACATGTAGAGGATGAAGGAGATTCCATCTACAAAATGGTTGCTGCTGTCTTCAGTGTAAAAAAAAACAGCCTGTCCTTATTTATCTGTTTTCTTGCAGGCTGCTTACTGGTACCCTAAATCAGGAGGTTACTCTCTCTCTCTCTCACACACACACTCACACAGACATAAACATGCATGTCCTGCAGACACAACAACCACTCCCCATGCTCATGTTCAAAGGAGGAACGCTGGTGTCTAATGCACGGCGTGATGGAGAAGACAGCGAGACACCGCTGTGTAATTATTCACAAGGGAACGACTCCCTACAAGCATCCTCCTGTTCCACGTGTGTGTGTGTGTGTGTTCGTATTTAGACATTTTTGTCCATCTGTAGTAATTATGCTGTACAAGACAAAACCAAAGGAGAAGCAAAGTATAAAAGATGACAAAGGAACGTGCAGACGGAGGAAGAAACAGACCTGAGACGAACGTGGAAGAAAAGAACAGGATTGTCGAATAGCAGGAGACGGTCCACGTGTTGGACACTTTATTAGGAACATTTGAATACGAATTGAATCGGAATTTATTTCGATCATGTGACAGCAGCGCGTAAAAATCGCCTTCACCTCGAACATCAAAATGAGAAAGAAGCCGTCATGATGGCCGTCCATTTGTTCATTCAAGAGCCTTCTGATCTCTTGGGGGTTTTTTTGGTTTCTTCCAGCAGTAAGCACTCTTTACAACCGTGAGCAGCAGAAAAGCATCTCAGAACACCCTGCTGAACATTTTGTGTGTGTAGTGTGTGTAGTTGCAATAACGAAGATATTTTCATGGTCGTTCCTATTTTTTATTTTATTTCATTTTTTTTTTTTACAACTACTTTGGTTAGAACAAAGTCAAGTAGTTTGTTGTCTTGTTTCTTGAGTCCTACTTGTATAATGTATTTAATAATGTAAAAAATTATTAATTAATAAAAAAAAATAAAGAAATTGTTGGCCTGTATCAAGCAAAGAAAGCAACTAAGGAGATTTTGAATTACTTGAACTGCCCGATGATCAGGGATCACTTAAACGCTTGGGGAAGTTGCATCATATAAAATGCACAGTAGAAATCATAACTATATTTAATAGTGAAAGTAAGAGGATTTCCATACACACACAATGTTATGAGAAATCACAGGATTGGGACTAAACAGCTGCGTCTATACGAAAACCACTTGTTAGTGAGAATAATCAGAAAAAAAGGGTTCCATTTGCTACGGAGTATAAAGATTGGACTATTGGAGTAGTATAAAGCAATGGAAAAAGGTCAGATGAGTCCAGACAGACCCTATCCCAGAGTGATGGGCGTGTCAGGGTAAGAAGGAAAGCGTGTGAAAAACCCAACAGGCATGGTGGTCACTGTACAGACCTCGGGAGGCGGTCAGGTCAGGTCTAGGCTCGGCAATGACATATGCGGCAAAAAATGAAGTCAGCTGACGACCTGAAGGTACTGAATGAGGGCAGCACGTTAATGGTGTCTGATAGCACAGGTATATTCCAGGTCTCAAATTGTGCAAGAGTGGTTCTGCGAGCATGAGGAATCATTCTTGCACATGAACTGGACATCACATTGTGTGCTGTAATCAAAGATAAAAGTGACTGTACATGAATAAGTTTCTGATTTCTTTCTTTCTTTTTTTTTTTTTTAGGCCAAACAAAATCATTTCAATCGAAATCATTTCAGCTCATTATTATGAAGCATGCAGATCCTACTGAAAGCCACGAGAGGTTGTACTTGTACATCATGCTCTGTATGTGAGATGAACCGCTTGGGGAAGCTCAGTGGTTAATCTTCTGCACTAATGCCTGGAAAGTGAGCGTTTAAATCCCAGACCATTTTGACCCCAAATAATTGTTCATGCTCAAAGTTTCGGTCCTGAAGGTAAATCTGTAGGGAATACATGTCCCGCTGTTCATTCGTGGCCAAAATAACAAATCGGTTTCTGGGCTAAACAAGCACTTCTATCCTGCAGCAGTGCATCAAGCTGCTCAAGCATTGAGTTCGAACAAAATACACACAATTAACGGAGACTAAATACTGTACACATCATTTACTTATTAAAACGCATCTATTCTTTCCTCATTTGCAGCAAGTTAACTTAAAATCCTTGTGTGTTGCTCATCTCGCCCACACGTTCGCTAACAATAACTTTCCTGCTTGTCACCCTGGCTCGACGGCTCGTGCTGAAAATAAAAAGTCATCTCTCACCGCTCGATATCAGTGCGAACACAGGCTAACTGCTCGACTATATTATACTTATTCTGAACTAAATACATGTGCATGGCCCCACTTAATAATAACTCAGCTCCAGCTCAGACATTTTTATTCTTGCATTATTATTATTATCTAACAATAATAATCTCATGAGTGTGTATGCTTTTGCATGAAGGATACCCCGCCTCACACACATGCACGCACAGTTCATTACACCATGTCCCCCAGTCCATTCATAAGTTATCAATTACAGCCTCTAAGGCACTCTATGAAATAACACACACACACACACACACACACACACACAGGAAAGAGACTTGCGTCTGCGTTTTCCTTTGTGATGATGCAGTAAGGCCATGCAGTGTATGGGTGTGTGTATCTAGGGGTGTGTGTGTCCCAGGAGTCCTGTGGACACCATGCCCATAGCCCCAGTAGAGCAGATGGCACTAAAACAGGCACTGCCAATTTACATGTAAATAGAGAGAGAGAGAGAGAGAGAGGGAGAGAGAGAGAGAGAGAGAGATATGGAGGGTGAGAAAGAGTACACAGCCGGGTGGGGGTGCGCCGGATGCTCTCTCTCTCTCTCTCTCTCTCTCCCACTCCTGGGTCTAATAACGATATAATGCCAACCTTGTAGCATCCGCAAACTGAGACACGGTCGATCGATGGAGGAAGAAGAGGAAGAGGAGGAAAGGTAGAAAATAACGAGGGGGGAGAAAAGATGAGAGGACCGCTTGAGCGAAATGGGAGTCGTGAGAATAAAAAGCGGGCCGATAGTTTGGAAAGTGCATGAAAAAATATATTACGCAGATATAGACAAAAAAAATGAGGGTTACAACGGGACAGAGGAGCAGTGAGGACGATGGAGTGCAGGTCACATGGTACCGTAAAAAAATGGTTTAAATAAAATAAAAAGCAATCAAAAAAAAAAAAAAAAAAAAAGTCTTCTTCCCTTTTTTGCTGTCTTTTTATCATGTGCTAAAAGTGTGTGCGGTTAGCAGGACATTCTCACAAAAAAGCCAAAGATAGAAGAGGGGGAAAGTATCATTCATTTTCCTACTCAAGATAGAAGTAAAGAAAAAAAAAAAAAGAAGAGCTCATTTTTCTGCGTTAGCTACATTAGCAGCAAGAGTGGGAGTGCATGAGTCAGCGGAAAGCGCTTCGCTAACCAGTGCACTGCTGCTGGGGCAGGCCAGATGGACAACACACACCCAAGCCAAGCCCGGTCAACACACACACAATGCTGAGCTCGCGATAAGATAATGTGAGGTAGTTCATGCTTTAGCTACTCTGAAAATGAACAACACACTTAAATCCAACACACACACACACACACACACAGAGGCAAATAAAGTGCATGTTTGCTTGCCAATACCTCATTTTTCCATTATTAGAATGTTCATAATTATTGCAATCATATTACATGACATAATATTCCACAGTGCAGAAAGTCTTTATACACGGAGCTATATAAAATGACCCTTTATATAGGCTACGAAACATCCTGTACATGGCCAACGTTTCTTTGTACACACACACACACACACACACACACACAGACACACGCCTCTATTCACTTGTGATAAATTTGAATTTACGCATCTGCCGTTATGGATATAATTGTTTAATTAGGTTTATTTTGGGACACTGGAGTCATGGCATATCATGCCTTCCATTACGCCTACTATCACAGAACAACTCTGCCTTTTCCAGCGTAATTAAATCGACAAATTACAATTTTTTACAATCCTAAGATCACCACCTCACAAAGACATGAGATTCTTTTCTGTGGTGATTCACGTGTCGCCACACTGACTCCAAAACCGACTTTTACATTTATAATAGAGATAAACCAGTCGATCAGCAAGTGACCAGAATCGGCTGGTTTACAGTTTGATTGCCCGTGACCCATAAATAGCCTCTGATATAAACGATTCTGTATCGAGTGCCCAAGCTTCCGAGTAGCGCAACAGAAACACATTTTTATGGCGTCACGTTATCAAAAATGGAGCGTGAGAAAGGAAAAAAAAAAAAGCTGTGAGAGAATTAGTACCAAACATACTAATTACACACACTTATACAAGTCTCAAAACACAGTGAGCGCTAATTAGTCGAAAACTGCACATTAGAAACCCCGCGTGCCCACGTGAGACGCTGCACATACCTGCATTCTCAACCAGCATGCTCACTGTCAAGTTGAGCTTTTACATTTTGGAGCGATTTGAGGCGGTAAATTGTTACAGTTTGTTTATAATCCCACAGGTAGCGCACTTTGAACTATTGCAACTTATATTGTTGAATAGTATCGCTTATGCCCCCATCTACCCTACAGTCCAGTAGGTGGCGGTATTACATCACATGCCGTAAAACTCAAAAGAAGAAGAATTCTGAGTTTCCTCCTACTGTCTAAAAACTGTCAGTAGATTCTCATTATGCTAAACGTTCCGTGAATATTTAGATCAAGTTTAAATGTCAAGCATGTGCAGTGTTACCTTGTCGTGTTGTACTGCATCCTGCTTGACTGTCGAGTTTTGCTTTCCCAGAAAGCAGTAAATCAAAATTAGGTCAACGATACCCATAACCTGAACTGTGAGTTTTGTGATAGTCAATGAATATTGTTAATATATTGTTGGTTCAATAAATATTGATGGCTTGTTCATTGTTAGTTCAATAAATATTGTTTATTTATACAGTACCTCATTGTGCTCTGTATTGGTCTACTTGTTCACTGATGGATGGAGGTATTGTAGTACTGGGGTGTCATGTGTTACTGTATGTCAGTAGAAAATGGCTCTGTGAATTAGCAGAATTGTGCTTAGGGCCCCAAAAAGGTTAGACCTGCCTATGGTTAGTTGAATTCTGAAATAATACGCTACAATCCTAAGATGTTACAATTTTGAATGAATAAACCACAATTTTGAGCCATCTTTAAAATTTCAAGTTATACCATAAAATTACTCTCATTATCTCAAAATTCTCACTTATCCCAAAAGTGTGGCCTATTATCTAAAGATTAGATTTTTATGTTCAAATCTCGACTTATTTTGACTGCTTATTATTTTTGAAATTATGGTTTATCATCTCAAAATCGTGTCGCGTCACATTTTCTTGAAATTCGGACTTCTCAACATTGGGGATTATCTCTAAATTGCATCTTATTATCTCCGAATTGAAATCATGTCTTGCGGCTCATTATCCTGAAATTCAGACTTCTTATCTCTAGATTGTAATTTATTATCTCAAAATTGTGGCTCATTACAGTATTTTAAAATTCTCTTTTATCCCAAAAGTGTAGCATAGTATCTCAAAATTTGGGCTCATCTGTAAATTCTGTCTTTTTTTCCCTCAAACCTGGGGAATATTATTATTTCCAACTTGTGATTTATTACCACAAGACTGGGGTTTATTACCTCAAGTTTGTGGCTTATGATGTCAAAACTGTGGTTTCTCAAAACTGTTTTATGTCTCAATATCTCAATAACTTCTTATCGCTCAATTGTGGCTTCTTATCTCCAAGTGGTGACTTCACATTGTTTCTTGTTTCTCATTATCCTGAAATTCAGACTTCTCTCAAAATTGTGGCTTAGTATCTCACAATTCTCACTTATTCCAAATATTCTGACTTCTTATCCCATAAGTGGGTCTCATTACATGTACATTGTGGTGCATTATCTCAAATTTGTGGTTTATGATGTCAAACTTGTATCTTATATCTCATTATCTTAAAATTCAAACATCATCTCAAAATTGTGGTTTATGACGACCAAATTCTGACTTATCTTAATCTCTCGCAAAATTACGGCTGATTATTACAAAATCAAACTGTCATCTCCGTGGGGGTTTTTTTTTTCAGAAATCTTCAGAAACTATGACAATGTCAAATCTTTGACAGTTTCTGCTGCCCAAAAAAGTAAGGAAAAGGTCTCAAAAGTTTCTTTGCAACACAAAGCATTATAGTCCAGCTCATGTCGAAACTATAAAAACAAACATAAGTTGCTGATAAAACATGGACAAGGTGGAAGCAGGGAGTGCGGTTTTGAGAGCTTCTAAAAGAAGATCCATATCCATTGCATGTGCATTGCTGTAGTTGAGAGAGAAGACTAAAATCCGAGGCACATCTCTAACTCGCGCATAATCTATGAGACACTATGCGGGTGAGCATGGAACCCCTGGTGCTTGGTTGGTCTAAGCAACCAACTGAGAAGTCTCTAAGGAGACTGAGTGAGCATGAAGTAGGTTGTTCTTTGTCTTGATGGTAGGAGACTTTTTCAAGGGCCCTAGAGTAAGGGGGGGATGGATCGGGCAGCTGAGGAGATGATGGGATGATGGAGAAAAGCAGCAAAGAGCGACAGATGTAGTTTCTTTCATCCTCGAGGCACCACAGAGATGTCGAGCGCATTGATCTCGCAGTGCCTGTCTCGTCCTTGAACTTACAGTAAAACCCACTTTACCGAGATTCATTTCATTAGGAAAAAAAAATCAAAGATGGCAATAGCAAGAATATCTCAGAAAAGTCCAATTTAAAAAAGGGGGGTCTTCTTATTAGCCTTATTATGACCTAAAAGAACCAAGTTATTTTACTTATTATAAACTAAAAGTACCTTAAAATACTGTACTATAAGCTATTAAATCACAGGTCACAGTAGTTTTTGTTTAAAAACCTGAGAGTAAATAAAGCTAAACATTCTGTACGTAAATGATGCTAACAGACAGTACCAAACTACTGCGGTCAACCCAAACTGCATCAAATTAATTCAATCTCCGGTTACATTATTGATCTGATTTTCAGTGAAGCGAAACCAAGTCTAGTTTTCCTTGAACGTTTTAGGCCATGTGGGGGGAAAAAAAAAGGGAAAAATCAGTTGAACATGTACACCTGTGGGAGGTTTTGGAGCAACCGCGTGTCAATCGCTCAATCGATATTATTCACACTCCTTAATCGATACCGTTCATCCTCACAAAACTCCAACTCCTTTCTATTAAAGGTTGTGTGAGATGAGTCACGGATCCTCCCCATGTCCCTCACATTCCTCCATCTCTCGCTCATCCTCCTCTTGCGCCGATGTCAGAAAGCACCAGAAGCTCATTTCCTCCACGGATAAATAAATCCATCAGAGATTCATGACTCGCTGCTGACTCCAGGTCCATCTTCACTGAATACTACACGCTTTCTCATCTGAAGTGTACGTAGCGGAAATACGGTGCTGCATTGTTTTTGCTCGGAAATACATTTTGAAGATGCCAATGACAAAGGGTGAAATGAAAGCAAATAGTGTGTGGTTAAAAAAATTTGTGGCAGCGATGTCAAGATTGCATATCTGACCCTCATGGTCACAACTCAGTTAGTCCCCTCTGTCTTGGTGCAACATTCTTCACGTTTCTGGGAAGGCTTTCCACTAGATTTTTGGAGCATGTCAGTGGGGATTTAGGCCCATTCAGCCATAAGCGCATTAGTGAGGGAGGGTGAAAAGTCTGACACCCTGTTGGTGCTTCAATTTATCCCAATGCATCAGGTGATCGGTTGGGTTGCGGTCAGGACGCTTGTGTAGGCCAGTCAGGTTCTACCACGCCAACCTTGGCAGCAGCTATGTCTTTATGCTTTGTTTTGTCCAAGCTCTTTAGTTTCGGCAAAGGAAGATTTGAATGCTTCAACAAAATGGTGTTCAGGAAAGAAATCATGGAGACTACTCCTGGGCGCTATTAGCAAGTAAAGATGGGGGAAGGGGGGGGGGGGGGGGATTGATTATTGAATACGATTCTTACTGTACATGTAATGATTTATGTATCGTCACACTTAGGGTTTTTATTTAGACAGTATTATTCAAGCAGCACAGGATCTTTTGTGGCAAGAGCAAATCATTCGATAAGTTTGTAACAAAAGCTGAAAAGAAAAATCTAATCGGTGCATTTATAAAATCGCGATACAAATCGAAACGGTCCCTGCATATCATGATAATATCGGCTGAGGTGGTCCCTGGTGACTCCCGTACCCATTAACAAGCATCCTAGGAGCCTGGCTAAGGTGAACGTTAGATTACAGTTGGGTTGTCAAGGTTACCACTACATGCAAAATCAAAATCCGTTTATATGCAGTTGTTGTTGGGTTTTTTTTTTTATGGGTAAAATGCTTATTAATTATCTGCAATAATTCATTAACCTCACTAGCCTGTAGATGAGATATCCAACTGGCTAGAATCACACTGAAACAAAGAGAGATCCTTTAGAGCAGTTCCAATCCCGCCTTATGTAGCTGCATTCTTATTCAGGAGACAATGATGAACAAGATCATGAAATGGAAATAATAATTTGCGTTTCTGCTCTTCTTTCTAATTAAGCGGGACAGAAACGTGTCACGTCACCTAACGCTAAAACCATGTGGGACGAACATGAAAGAATGCATTTCTTCCCACAAGACAAACGATCAGATGTTTACATGGCTAATATTTTCCTACTGAACAGATTATGAAAGGTTAACACCATCCATCTCGCTCCGACTGAAAAAAAGAAATCTTTCCGATCGTGCCGGATCAGGCCGGTCTGCCCTGATTTATGATGTTACATAATGCATTAGTGCTGACTGGGACATTAGTCCTATTATTAATTATCTGGATCTGGGTTATGTCAGAAACCCCTGCACACGGTTAGAGCAATAGATTGGGTTAGATAATGCCTAATCCCATCCCATAATATCAATCCAATGTTTCGGTCCTTCTGACGCAAAAAAAACGCAGGATTGGACTGATCGATCTGGTTCCCACTTGGCATCCTGAACGAATCTCCAGTTACCACTTGTGATGGGATTGCATGCATGATTTTTCCGCTAGTGAAAGCCCATCACGAGCATTTATCACGTCGATGTTCTGCTGCGTTCATTTTCAGACAGGACTGTCGTATCTTTCTTTATAGCTGCT
>JAQQZT010000038.1:22869612-22880182 GCA_030068275.1 Clarias platycephalus | reverse complement strand
GTAGTAGCCTTAATGTGGGAGCCCCCCCTAGTGACGGGGAGGAATTGGCCACGACTAAATTAGGGAGAAAATCGGGGGAGAAAAAAAAAAAAAAAAAGTACATTTCATTACAATCACTTAATAAACACTATAAAATCTTTTTTTACATTTTGACAGTCCATATTTTGACCCCGTTTAATGTCGTATATGATATCGACGTAGAATGCTGCTAACTTTACTCTTTAAACATGGCATTTAAAACTATGAGCTTATGTCTGATTCAACCTGGGGAAAAAAATCTGACAAAGAGTGATCTAGCAACAAAGATATTTATACTTCAGTGTTATTATTGCTTGACTAGCCAGGAGTCCTTACATGACTGCATTTAGGAGCATGTGAACTAACAAGGCTATGAAGAACAGCCAACGCAGCCAGGAGGACTCAGGAGGAAATAAGTAGCTTCCACACGTCTCGTGGAACTGTAACTCAGGTCGAAGATGCTTATGTGGAACGATGGCAGTTGCGTAACTGCTTCAGCTAACAGGGCCGCTGAGGACAGAAAAAATGAGCACAGACGGGAAGAAAAAAAAAAAATACAGCACTAAGCCTAAATTCGAGGAGTGCCTATATAATATGATATGTGAGGTGGCAGATCTACAACATGAAGTAATAGGATCATATCTCAACAGCAAATACTACACAGATGGGGTTCTATTACACCACTTAATCATACGACACTATGACTTTATATTCAGCGCTTCAAACGGACATCCATCAGGTAATTATTCACATTCAGGATCCTAAATTACGTAGGATTATTCAGGATGATTAAACACATTGACCAGCGATGAGCCTGAATCCCGAATGTAACGAGGGAGCTTAAATCAAATCACTAAACTTCGCCTGCTTTTCTTTTTCACACATTCTCTAAGATACTGCACATTATTATTTATAGCAACGTATCTAACCGATGAAACATGCACAAGTCCAAGGGAAAAGTGACACGGGTTCAAGCTCGTCTCAATATTGATTCGTTTTACACCCTGTTTGCAATGTACCATTTTAAAAACGGTGATAAATGATTTAATCGCATGGAGCCGCTAGATCTAAATACAAACAGCAGAGTTATTATTTCATCAATCCTGAAACATGCTCGGTAAGCACCACCCCAAAGCTCTGTGCGCAGACGGGAAACCCTGCATAATCACGCATCTGATACAATATCGACGCTTTAGGTCAGGGGGTCACTCCGCCCCCACGATCCCCCACCTCTTTCGGACAGGGCCGGCACACATCTGCAGGGTGTGTCAGAGCGGCTGGGGTGTTAGGGTCGACGCGTAAGGGTGTTTCGAGGAACATATGGTGGCGTCTGAGCTCTAGGGAGATCCTCGTTACAGAACGCTGATACACTCGTCTGTCCCTGCCCCCATAACTGCACCTCTGAACTCTCAGAGCAGACGAAGAACACAGCGTCCACCCCGACACACAGCGCGAAACACACTCCTGAGCGGAGAAAGGCACGTGCTGCACAGACACATGTTTGTGTTTCTACCCATCACCACTAAGGAGTCTTTTTTTTTTTTTAGAAATACTGTAATAATGAGTGTCAACCTGGACACCAGTGTCATCTGTCTATCTCTCGGTCTCTGACTAGATCAGTCTCTCTCTCTTTACATCTCCCTCCCTGTCCATCGGTCTCTCTCAATCTGTCTTACAATATCTATTTTCTGTTGCTTTCACTCCCTCTCCCTACCTCTCCCTTTTTCTATTAGTCTCCCCCTTCAATCTCTCTCTCCCCGTATATAGTAGGTGAGTCTTTCTGTACATCGGTCAGTCTGTCTGTCTCATTCTGTGTCTTACGATCTCTTTATTTTTCTACTGGCCTCACTCCCTCTTTTCTTTCGGTGTCCGTCTTTTTCTCAGACTCTGTCTCTATCTACCTGTGAGTAGGTCAGTCTATCTTTACTCCTCACTCCCTCTCTCTCATTCATTGTCTTATAATCTCTCTATTTTTCTGTTGTTCTCACTCCTTCTTTCTGCCTGCCTCTCTCTGTCACATTCTGTGTCTTACAATCTGTCTTTTTCTGTTGGTCTCACTCTGTCTCTGTCTCTAGTATGTTAGTCCATCTCTTTACAGCTCCTGGTCTGTCCGTGTCTCTCATTCTGCATCTCTATTTATTTATTGGCTTCACTCCCTCTTTTTGTCCATCTCCCTCTCTAGAATATACGTCTCTCTTTTTATTCCTACTTCCATGTTTGTCTCTCTGTCATTGTGTGTTTTATAACCTCTCCATTTTTTGTTGGTCTCACTCTACCTCTCTCTTTTTATCCGTCACATTCTGTCTTATAATATCTCCCTTTTTCTGTCGTCCTCCCCCTCATGCTCTCTCTCTACACTTGTCAGTCTCCCTGTCTGTCTGTCTCGTTTTCATTCTGTCTTACCAATCACTCACTCTCTCTACTTTCCTATTGATCTTATTCCCTCTTTCTTTTCCCTTTCCCTTCTTTCCTCCCTCTGTCTGTCTGTATAATTTTTTAGACCCATCTTACCTCTCAGGAAACCAACAAAGACACAGAGGGATCATGGGAAACTCCACACCTGAGCTCAGGTTCTTGCTCTTGCAGTAGTATACATGGTTTTCCAATCACACAAAGAAAGTTGAATACTGTGGTTATTTATTATCATGACTAAAGCACACACACTCGATACGGACAGATTTAGTCACAGGGCGGCCGTGGGACTTTCATCAGGCCGAGGACAAATTTCTAAACGGAATCGGAGAGGATCGTCGTCATGTGGATAGAAAGGAAGCGAGATGTTTAGTTGCTCAAATCAGCAAAGTGCAAGAATGACGTGAGATCCACGCACAGTCCACGCCAAATCAGAATAAAAACCTAAACCTCCAGATGTACAGTAGCAGCTTACAGAACACAGGAAGATGATATAACTGAACAGTTATTCCCATTCCTTCTCAATTACATCCTCGAATAGGCCTGCCTCAACTCCTGAGCTCACTTCCACACCGTCCATTGGGACAGAGATGGAAAACCAGTAAGATGTGGAGGTTAGAAGCAGACACCGGTCTTGCAGACTGATAGATCCATATTATACTCAATGGCTGGGTAATGATGAGCTTATGAGCAGCATGCACAGAGGGGGAAAATTAACTGAATGGCTCTGTCCAGAATGAGACAAATCATAAGCAGAATCATGCTTAATGCACAGACACTAATGATGAGATTAGTAATATTATCAATGCAATAAATAACTCACCACAATATTCTTATATTACAATGAAACTCTCTCACCCTCCTTAAGCAGCCTCTCATTTTGTAAGAAATCATGCACATGTACACGCACGCGCACAGACAGGCTACTTTTATACCCACACCGCGAGCGCTTCAGTGGGCTCACACGCGCGCACACACAGACAAACACACACAAAAGCAATGCAATAAAAAAAATCTGTAGCCATTTTGCGGTTTCCGATCTCACTCACCTCTAACAACGAAGCAAAAATAATCTTAGACGTCACGAATAATCCTCGTCCACTGTCTCACAAAACGCACACTCACGCAGCGCTGCTCTGCCTCTCCTTTCTCTCTCATTTACCCCAAACTTGCCCCGCGAGGAGCGCGCGTGCGTGCACACAACCCTGCTGCTGCGTAGCAACGCCCCGCCCACACCGCTCGTGCCTGCTTCCATATTCGGGGAGTCATGCTGTCGGGTTGCCAGATTCATTTCTTTTAAATATAATTTTTTAATTAACTATTGCTGACTGAGGCGGCTCCTTTGTCCCTCCCTCTACTATTCACACCGAGAACGTTTACCAATTAATACAAAAGAATAAATTTTAAAATAAAGTACTTTTAAAGCATGGTATTAGCTCTAGCACTTTGGACACATTATGTTTACAGTAATGTGAATTGTATGAAGAATTATTACTACAAATCTGGCAACTTGTCGACTTGATCTGCTCTTTACAAATTACAGCAATTTAACTCTGAAATTTATCATATGTTTTAACCACTATATTTAGAAAACATGATATATATTCTTAGTTTGAAATTATGCAAAACGTGATCTAAATGACTAGATTTACTGAATTACTGCCTTAACAAAGCAATGGGATGCAAAAACGTATTTTAGTTGTGAATTAGACTAGTGAGATAAATAGGTTCTATTATTATATTATTTATTATTTTTTCTTGATAGGTGGCATAAAAAGCAAATAATAATAATAATAATAATAATAATAATAATCATGATAATAACGTATTTATTTTAATATTATAATGCACTAAACTAAAATAATATTTTGCATCCCACTGCTTTGTTAGTGCCGAAGTATAATTATTTATAATTTCTCTCCAGTTTACAGCAAAGTAAGCAAATTAAAAGGTAACTGGTATGTATGATTGTGTCATGCTGCCACACCTTCTCGCTGAATGGACATTGCATTAGGTGGGAACACAGCGACTCCTAGAGGACAAATGCAGTATTCTAGAAAACCCGAAGCACTGTTCATTATTGCAGGGATGCATAAAATATCCTAAAAACTGTAATACCAGAAAATACCTCTCAAACAGCAATTCTGTATTATTGCAAGCACATATAACCACATATTATACAGAATATAACCTCAACATAATTTTTTAAACAGGAATATTATAACTATTGTACTTTCAACATTTGGTACTAATGTCCTTTAACCTGTTAATCTTTTGTTACAGTTGAAATGTATAATGACCTTTTTTTTGGTCAATTATTTTTCAGATTTGTGGATAAAAATTAATCTATAACATGTCTTCTCTTTAACTATAATATTATTTTATAATATTATCTTTTTATACTTTTGTCACATGCACAACTTTGCGAAATAACAGAAACTTAGCAAAGAAGGAGTCATCATTATTACATCATAATATACTGTAATGCTATTCGTTCCTCAAATAAGGTACGAGGATCAGTCAAAAATTATCTACACTCTGGCTGTAGAGTTTTAAATTAACTTTTATAAATTTTCCACTATAATCTCCTTGCTTTTCAATACACTTTGTCCGTCAACAAGCTTTCTTATTCCCTCATTAAAAAAAAAAAAAAAAGTTTTAGGCTGAGCTGCAAACCAACACGAATGCACCGATGTCTTCACTTCTTCATCAAAACAAATCCCTTATCTTTTTTGGGCTGCTTTCAGGAGACCAACCAGTTGAAAGTCTGCTGAAGCAAGATCAGGACAATAGGGGGGATTTAACACGCACTGCTTTAACACCTCAGACAAAGTTTTTGCATAGTGTCAATAGTAGTGTAGAAGTTTAGCTTCAGCTCTTTAATAAGCATCTCACTGTAACGAGCACTGTTGATTGTTGAACCTTTTATCTGATAATGTTCCAATACTGGCTCTTGAGAATTCCATAAAACTGTAAGCATAAATTTTTCAGCTGATGGTTGAGTTTTAAACTTTTTCTGGTCAGCAAGTGAGATTTTGTTCTGTTCCATACTGTTTCCTCTCAGACTCTCAGTCTTGAACGAAAAGCACTGATAAGATGGCCAAGTGCGGCTAACAGAGGTTTTAATATAACTATATGCAGATAATAAACTTATTCTAGTATATTACAGTTCATATATATTGTACAATTTAGGGGCAGCAAAGACACTTAAGGAATAACATTTTATAGGTCAAAACTATTGTCGTTACTAAACCCTTGTGGACCCGCTTAAAATAAATAACATGACATATTCATGGTCAGCATCACCATCATCAAAAATCACCATTTCAGAAGGGTCAAATTATTATGCTGCATCAAGCAAAGAAAACAAATAAGGATATTTGAAATTGGTGGAACTGGGTTAAGAACCCTTCAACACATTATCAAAACCTGGAAGGACAGCTCTGAACCGTCAACTTCATGGAAGAAATGTAGTCAGAAAAAAATCGTGAATAGAGATCACTTAAACACTTGGTGAAGTCGCATAGTAAAAAGTCAACAGCAAAAAACATAGTTATGTTTAATAGTGAAAGTAAGACCATTTCCGTATACACACACACACACACACACACACACACAATGTGATGAGAACGCACAGGATCGGAACTAAACAGCTGTACGACCATAAGTAAACAACTTGTTAGTGAGATTAATCAGAAAAAAGGGTTCCGTTTGCTATGGAGCATAAAGATTGGACTTTGGAGCAACGGAAAAAGGACTGAGGAGTCCAGATTGACATTATTCCAGAGTGATGGGCATGTCAGGAAAAGAAGGGAAGTGCATAAAGTGATGCACCCATGCATAGTGGCCACTGTAACCATCTGGAGGCAGTGTTGCTCCAGAGCAGAAACTCTTCTTCTTGGTGTGTACTAGCAGTTGGCATTCTGTTCTTGATCTTCCTCATCTTTCTTTCAGATGAAATCCTCTTTTCTAGTCCAGTCTCCGTCAAGAAACCCATCAAATACTTTCTTCGAGCTCAGTAACTTTATATGGCTTTTTGCAATTTAGTTTTCCAGCACTACTTAGCACCTGCCCACTGTGCCAAAACTAACACTAATTGGTTTGCTGGCTCCATTGGCCTGTCAACTTGCAAATCTACGGAATATTGTCAAGAGGAAGGTTAGAAACACCTGACCCAACAATAAAGACAAGCTGAATGTCAAAGCAACCTGGTCTTCAATAACACCGCCGCAGTACCACAGACCGATCGCCTCCATGCCATGAGGCACTGATGCAATAATTTGTGCTAAAAGAGACCTGACCAAGTATTGAGTGCAAAAATTACAAATCTTTTTTCAGAATTTCTATAATTTAAATCTTTTTTTTAAACCCATCTTAAGAAATATTCTAATATTTCGAAGTGCTAGAATTTTTTTTCATCAAGCCATAATCACTGGAACTTATGCAGAAAAAAGCTGAAAATATTTAACTTTACATGTAATGAATAGAGAATATATGAGAGTTTCACTTTTAAAATTAAATTATAAAAGAAAATTCACTTTTTCACAATATTCAAGTTTTTCAAGATGCACTGTATTATCAGCAAAAACATAATAAACATACTTTTACCAGAAAAGATTATGGCATGCTTTTCTCACTTACCCACTCATTGTCTATACCACAGTGTACAGGGTCACGGAGGACCTGGAGTCTATTGCAGGATGCACAAGGCGGGGTACACCCTGGCACTCACAGGGCACAAACACACACACACACACACACACAACGAGTTTTGGATTGTGGGAGGAATTTGGATTGTGGGACTGTGCGAACTGATAAGCCACCATGCTCCCTGTTATGCTTCTTATAGAGGATAAAAAGCTTAACATGTAGATATTAACAGCTGCAGAACATTATTATGTACAGTATACTACTGCTTATGCACTCTGATTATTAGATGTACTGTACCACTGATTGATTACGTATGGCAGTATTAAACATAAAATCTGAAAATTCACAAAATTGTACAAAACATATCTGAACACCAATAGATAGATAGGAATAGATAGAATTCCTTTAAAAGTCATGCTTTTTTCAAAATATTTTTCAACACTTAAAACCAAAATCATTAGCTTGAATTTTGGAAAATGAGATATTTTATATCATTGCGTGGCATTTATAAAGAATAGATGTAATGAAATAAATGGGTCTAATAATATAATAAGACTGTGTAACAGTATAAATAATTAATTTCCCCTGATTTTAAAGTTTATATAGAAGGAAATAGATTGTTTTGTTTTTATTGTGATTTATATTGCTTTTTTTCTTTTTCTGGATTTTTATGTGGATACTATTATACTCTAATTAATAATTAATCTGCCTTTTTTCAAATTGTAAAATCCAATAACCATTCCAGTGATTTAATGGTCCACGTGGGGTAATGGGTTGCCAGATCCAAGGTTTGTGCTTGGGATTGGTTGTGCAACAAAGTTGTGAGGTTAAGTCTCTGATTATATCGTGGCTTCTGTGTGGAGGTTTTACTTGACATTCTTAAATAATTATTGAGTAATTATCATCATACTTGATATAGATTACGCAATGGTATCCTATTACAAGATAATAACAAGGTGTCCACCATGAGTGTGTGTATGTACGGGTAATCGTACGTATAAGTGTAAGTATATATGGTTATATGTAAATATGTACACACACAAAAAGCTAATAAACATACTTCTGCATTTAGGGTGACCTTTATTGAATGTTAACCAACAATAATAATAATAATAATTTATGCACTTTTTTACAGATTAATACAGAATTAACTGGCAACGCTGGGTAAGTGGGCGGGGCTATCTTTCGACCGAAAAGGCGTAACATTAAAGTTAGAGAAACGGCCCGGGAGTGAGAGAGATGACCCAGTGGTCATCGGCGGACATGGCGGTGTCAGTGTGTGTGCTGCTGCTGGTCGTGTTTACGTGTGAGATCGCGAGGCGTCTGCTCTGTGGAGAGAGACGGGATTATAGAGTCTACGTTGCGGAGATCATTTCTACGGTCCAACTATGCGCATGCTCACACGAGTTGAAGCTGCTGTCTGAAGATGCGCCCGAGATCGCCCTGATCCTCACCTACGTCATATCTGTGGTGCACGCGCTGACTTTCCGCGGCGCCACTGGTAACCCCAGCGCGTTGCTCGAGCGCTACTGGTGCGGCTCCCTGTCCGGCGCATGCGCACTGCGGCGCACCGCGTGTCAGTTGGTGGCGGCCACGGCGGCGGGTTTGGGCATGCAGCGCGCGTGGGCTTTCGGATTCTCGGACCTGCACGCGCGCCATGCGCGGTCGGGCTTCGCTTGCGCGAGTCCCATCGAGCACGTGCGTCTGCTGGAAGCCGTGGCCGTGGAGCTCGCGTGCGCCTTCGCCGTGCACGCGACGGCGTCTCTGACGCGCGGTGTGGAGGAGAAGTACCGAGTGCACGCTGTCGCCGCGGTGATCACTGCAGTGGTGTATGCAGGTGTGTCTTTATCCCAGTGCACGTTACTCAAAGTTTCAACCCGGGGAAATGTGGGTCAGGTCTGAAAGCACAGTGGAGGACACTCATGAAATCCCACAATGCATTGCAGTATGGTGTGAAAAGTAAAATACATAAACTTTTAAAGTCAATACTGGTGGCAGGTGGCTTAGTGGGTAGAACTGTCACCTTGCACCTCCAGGGTCCTGTCTCGATTCCTGCCTTGGGTCTGTGTATGTGGAGTTTGCATGTTATCCCTGTGCTTGGTGGGTTTCCTCTGAGTACTCCGGTTTCCTCCCACAGTTCAAAGACATGCAGATTAGCCTATGTGGCGTTTCCAATTTGCTCAGAGTGTGAATGAGCCCTAAGTCTCCTGGTATAGACTCCCGGCCTCTTACGACCCTGTATAAGCAGATGATTGAGTGAGTGAAGTCGCTCCTTACACGATTTCTCTTTAGGCTGTTAATGCATTCTTGCTTATAAACCCATCACGTGGTTAATATCAGCTGGGAATGGCAAAAACCGCAGTGCATGATGGTCACAGAACCAGAAAGCGGAAATAATAAACACTTGGATATGGACTGTACTGTAGACTGTACAGACACTGACAGGATGTGCAGTTATAGGAACACACAGATCCGCGCAAAACATCGCACAGGTTTTCCTTCCTGCCCCTCATGGCGCAAACTTCCCTCACATTTTATCTGGGTTTGGAATTGGCACGGCATCCAGTGGCTGGGGTTTGGGCCTTGGGTGGGATCTCACCCCGGCCTTCACCCTGGTAGCAGGTGAGAAACCTACCACTGAGCCACCAATGCCCAATTTGTGGGGTGCGATTTTGTTCTTATAAGAGCAGGGGACAGAAGTTTTTAATCCCATTGAAAGCACATTAAAGAAGATGACATCATAATGTAGCTGGTTAGAGTTCATTTTAATGTTGTGGAGCATCTGCGAGAAGTTCATAAGACAAAAAAGAATGTTACAGAGAAACTGCAAAAACACAAACGGCTCTTTCCAGTGGTGGAAAATTTGATGATACCTGAGACTCATTGCATAAATGATAAATAACTGCTGGATAAATATTTATACATCTGCTATAAATGGTGTGCTGTTATAGAAAATGAATAAACACCTTCGATGTTGGTATAACATGGCAATAACATCATGCATAGCAAAGGCAAATTATATCATTACAGCAGTTCATATATTATACAACAAGTAAGCTACAAGCTGTACACGTCTGCTGTATATTTCTGTATACTTCTGTTTTTGTGATTCAACTTTGGTTCAGCATGCAGGACAATTCCGCATATGCAGTATTTTAGTCCTGGAAAAAGTATTTTGGTCATCAGGGATGATAAACTAGATGTGATACCATGGTCATTCAGTACATTCAGGTCGTCAGCTGACTTAATTAATTGCCATATAATGTTGCTGTACTAGACCTGACCAGTTGAAGCAACCCCAGATCATAACACTGCATCCAGAAACTTGTACAGAGGCCACTATGCATGATGGCTGCTTTGCTTCATGTGCTTCCCTTCTTACTCTGAGACGCCCATCACTCTGGAATAGGTTCATATTTCTTCCATAAAGTTGACGGTTCAGCGCTGTCCTTCCAGGTTTTGATAATGTGTTGAAGGGACATAATCCAGT
>JAQQZT010000038.1:22844869-22857671 GCA_030068275.1 Clarias platycephalus | reverse complement strand
GCTGCGGAAGAGACGCACATACACACACATATACACACACATATACACACACATATACACACACATATACACACACACTTTTACAGCCCCCCTCTCAGGTCTCCACACACACAGCGCCTGCGTGCACAAACGGAAACACTTATCTGTCAAGATTTATTTTCACGTTTTTTTTAATGTAAAGTGCAGGTAAAATTTTTATTTTACTTTATATTTTGTTAATTATTTTTATGTATTTATTTTTTTGGGCTGTAGAACGAATAATTTGGGTTTCCATTATTTAAAATTATATTCGAAAATTAAATTCGGTTTACGAGTGTTTTGGAATATGAGCCCGCTTCCTGAACGAGTTTTGCTCGTAATCCGAGGTTCCACTGTACATTTAATTACTCGTTCATTAAGTTGTAAAGCTGTGGAATTAGCTGTGAAGCTAAGGTGCAAAACCTTTGAGCTGTGAGAACCTTTTAAAGGTTTATGGTCTTATAATTGAAACAAAATCAGAAGAAATTGTACAAAATGTACAATCTGACAATTCTGATTTATACACATTTTCTCACATATTTTCTTCATTTCATACCGATTTATTTTGATTCTGTAACACTGCTTTGTAACAATGACCATTGTTGAATTGAATATTGAATCAGGATATTTATAAAAATTGTGATACTTACAAAATCACAATATAATTTGAATCGGCACCTAGGGATTGTGATAATATCCTATCGGGGAGGTAATTGTGATTCCCATCCCTGGTGCGTATAGTCTTGAGCAATGGTTTGCTGCCTTTTTGAAAAGCTTCAATTGGTTGATGTATTATAATAGAACAGTCAAAATTTAATTTCAGGTAACATAAACCATTCAAGCATCACAGCGAGTGTGAAACCCAAAAGCCAAGCTAATAGTGCCAATTTATTTAATCATTTAATTTAAATTCAATGGCCATCAAGATGCACACACTCACAAGCTGCTTTATCACTGGGCACAAATCGGATCTCTGTGATGACCTCGTCTTCGTCTTCATTGTCGCTCTCCTCCTCGCCTTCATTTTCTGTAGCTTTCTCCCGCATCTCAGCCTCATTTTCGTCTACCAATACAGTCAGATTATAAAAGGTTAATTATTACTTATCATACCAACAATATTTAACAAACTATCACTTGCATATTTTTATCATTATCATGAGTAAATGTATCTGAAAGTGTCGTGGGGTTCAGACGTTTATTTGCCTACCACTGAGTTTTTTGTTGACCATCACGTACAGATGCTCCTGTGAATAAGCGCTCAGGTCTCGGGAGATGGCGTGCAGGCTGATGGTGGGATAATCCAGTGAAAAACCCATTCCTGAGCCGTCGAACCATGACAGGCACCTGACAAGAAAGCAGTTTAATTATGGTTTTACGATACTATTAAAAGTCTCAGTTCCATACATACACTTTACAAAGTTCACAGTATTAAAAGTCAGACACACTGAAATGCTCTTGTTAGCCAGTCAAGTCATGACGTGATACTTTCTGCATATTACCAAACAACCCAGAAGGCTAAAGCATGGTACACACACTTCTACGAACCCCACTAACTCCTTTGATAATCTTTCCCACCCATTGTCCCTACTGCACAATCAAAAACAAAAACTAACACAAAAAGAAACTGACGGAACTTAGTGGAATATTTTCAAACTCAAGTATTTCTGCTTTAAAATAAAGAGATGACAGGAAGCAATAATGCAGCAGCAACAGTGAAAGCTGTGAATTATTATCTTCAGGTTGACGGAAGCTTTTTCAGAAATTTTAAATGTGCAAAGAGATGGGGAAAACAATCTGGGAAATTTTTTTTTTAAAAGAACAAACAAAAAACTTTCACACTTTCAAAATTTTCAACTGTCGGTTGCCAGCTCAGCTAGTCGTGGTTAGTTACTTTCAGCAAGCCTTGAAGGTTATGTGCTGGCAGAGCAAAATAACATATTAAATAAACAAACTGGAAAATAAAATTTAAAAATGGAACTGTTGCATTAAAGCAATGTAGTGGAGCCTTGGATTATGAGCATAATTGGTTCCGGAAATGGGTTCGTATTTCAAAACACTCGTAAATCAATTTTCCCCATAAGAAATAATGGAAACTAAAATTATTCGTTCCACAGCCCAAAAAAATAAATACATAAAAATAATTAATACAAAATATATAGTAAAAATAAAACAAATTAACATGCACTTTATCTTTAAAAAAAGTGAAAATAAATCCCAACAGATAAGTGTTTCCGTTTATGCGCGGAACCATAAACACGCATAAACGCGTGTGTTTTGGTTATGATGTTGATTATACCAGTGAGAGACGCGCACTAAGACAGAGCAGGGGAGATGATTACCCACAATTCCGCAGTGTAAGAGAGAGAAAAACCATTGGCTCAGTTGTGATCACGTGTTCCGCTGTACAACATCTGAGGTTGTGCGGTTGTACTGAATAACAGCTCGGTTGTGTTGTGGCCGTAGGCACGAGGCCACAGTCCTCCAGCACAACCGTACTCCCTCTCGTGTGATATTATGTAATTATGCCTTGTATACAATCATTTATGTACAAACATTTCCCACTATTACATACAGTATATATAATAAATGTTTTTTAATTTATACAGAACTTTAACACAAATTAGAGTTTTGCTTAAAAACAAAAACTATATCCAGCCCTTGTGCACATTTCTAATGCTACTGAGATTTCCAAATCAAATCTAAACAAATATATGAAATAAAATATATAAATAAAACTATTTTTAAAAAAACGGATCATTCAAAACAAATCACATTCAGAACAGAACATTCGGTCAGTACATGGAGAGCCTGTGGAGAACAGTGTGGTGATAAGGTCACCTAACACCCTGTGGTGTATTCACAACAACAACAACAAGAGAATATTAGCTCTCAGACGGGAGTCGGTTCACTGAGTCGACTCTCTCGCAAACGAATCATCTGTGCGATGTTACTTACGCTTCGGCTACAAACAGCGTCCCGGTTCCGAGCGGCTTCCCGTCCAACACCGCTGTCGTCTCGGCCTGCTGATGCCGAACTCCCTCAGCAGGAGGAGGCAAACTTTTTAACAAAACCATATTTTCATACACACGTTATGTATTTTCCTCTGCTAGCTCCACGAGAAGATGCTAGCTACAGGAGGAGCCTAAAACAGCAACAGACGTATTTTAGCTAACTGTATGAATAAATGCCCAGCTGTACTTAGTTTTAGAGAATACCGTTTATAGACAAAATAATAAAAATACAATGACAGACGGCTTAAATATTATAAACCAGTTATTTGGCTAAGTCTCCACAGTGCTGCCTGTGCGTTACTTTGTCGTTTCCATGCGCGCGCCACATGAACTCAAGGGTGCGTCTCAAATCACAATCTCGCGCGCTCCCTCCGAGGGAGAGTCCTTAACTGTTTTCAGAGGTAAGCAGGTGTAAAAGAAAAAACAACAACCGTAAAATCGCCAGATGACATCATCGTTGGCTGTACCACGTGATTTATTTTCTTTCAGAGAAGAAATCAATATCAATCAATAACTAAATATTATAAAATACACAATGCGGGTTAATGGTATCACTTTGTCCACTCGCACACAATACAGAAAATAATTATATTAAGAATGCAGACAAAGATAGACAGACATAAATATATACATATTGCAGAGTTAATAAGTACATATTGGCTATTTATGTTAGCACTGTCACCTTGCGCGCCCAGGGTCAAGGTTCGATTCCCGCCTGGGGGTCTGTGTACATGAAGTGTGAGTGTTCTCTCCGTGCCTCGTAGGTTTCCTCCAAAGACATGCAGGTTATGCTAAGTGGCATTCCCAAATTGCCCACAATGTGTGAATGTGTGTATGAATGTGGTCCTACCAGGGTCGTAAAAAAGGAATAAATTCAGTTGTAATCACCATTGGCCTCCATGGTCCCTAGTTGGACTACAGAGGTTCCTAGATGGATGGACGGAATGAGTGTTTTTTACGTCTAATTTCACCAGTTAAACATACTGATTTTTTCATTTCTGAGTTAATTTTAAAGGTAGTATTTTTTTATTGAGTAAGATTTAAACACTTCAAAGGAGCTGATAGTGGACTTCAGCACAAAGCAGGAGAGAAATGTCCAGGTCCCTGTTATCAACGAGACTATAGTGGAGAGAGTGGACATCTTGCAGTACCTTGGTGTTTACCACATGCAGGACATGTCCCCTGATATTTAGGGTGAGAAAGACAAGTTGATGAGGTTTTAAACAGAGGTCCACTTTTGTATTTAGGTATGGTTGGCTTTCATATGCGGTTGGAGCCGTGCACGAGGAGTCCACTTGAGTTCCACCGCCATTTCAGTCATTCAATCTTGCTTGGTGCCTAAAAAAAACCATAAGTGGTAGAGACGCTGCCTGGCCTTCTTCACATGGTGTTCACGTCACAAAGGACCCGACTTGGTCCTGTCACATCAGGCTATTCGGGCCCTCAAACGAAACACCACGAAGAACTAAACAGATGGATTTGCTTTTGTTTCATTCACACAATAAACACACACCCTACATTCCTACTTAGACATCATAGACAGGATGTAGCACATTACACTCTACATTGCACATGAGCATACTGCTCGTGCCATGTGTTGCACATTTCTTCTTCTTGTTTTCACACTGCATGTTTACACATTTACACAGGACTTACATTTTGAAACATGGATGATCACACTGCTGCTCAAACACATCATTCATTTCATAATTCATGTTTCATTCATGCCGCTGATGTCGTACCCACACACCATATTTTTATCCTTCTACTGTATATTTATTTTTATACCTCAGTTTACAATTACATTTTGTAAATCCTGTGTAATTTATATGTTTAAATATTTTTATATTTATACTTTTGTAAAACTGTATATGCCAGCCTAATCTTTTAAATGTTATTTCAATTTGTTACTTAAATTGAAAATGTTATCATCTTTAATGGCACTCTCAAATAAATTTTTTTTTCTTCATTGTAGTGAATTCTTTCTATTTTAAGTCACGTACAGCTGAACAGCATTTCACTGCATATCATACTATGTATGGTTGTGTACAAGAAATTGAAATATGAAATTGAAAAAACAGCAGGTATATTTTCATTTGAGTACATTTTCACTCCTAGGCAACACCAAGTACATAGGCTACATAACAAGGGGTCGGTTTAGGACGCACCACGGTTTTTTTTTTTTTATGACAACAGAAGAAAAGAAAAAAGACTTCCTGTAGATTAATAACACTGACAGACTCTTTACTGCCATCTTCAGCTCTAGAAGTGACATTACAAGTCAAAGGTTGTAGGTGTAAACTGGGAATCGAAAAAAAAGCTCCATGTTTTGCTGATGCTGTAAAAAGCGCAGAGACTTTTCTCACACAGACATCCGCTTGTCACGTTTATTCAGGTTTTTCGATTTGTTATGTACTGAGACTGAACATTAGAACAGTAAAATATAAGCAACACTCATTCCAGTCGAAGAACTTTACAGCAGACAAAGGCCACATTCACCGGGAACTCTAGACTTGCCTCGTGTGGTGTGTACCTGGAATGATTCGGTAGTGTCGGATTTCAAATAACCAAGTCGAGCACACAGCACAGTTTAGAACGAACGAAGGGCGAGCGAGAAGAGGGCGCTTGTTTAAAGTGCTTTCGAACGAGAGTCGAAACCGTCTAGTGCCGGGCCGGGCCGTGTGGTACGCTCAAAAGGTGCTTTGATAAGTGCATTCAGTCGAGAAAATTTACTTCAGCCTAAGGGCAAGTCAACAGGCACATACAATTTATACAGTATGAAAAGTAAAGTAGAGGTCAAATAGGACAAGAAACTAAAAAATAAAATAACTATGGACAGATTGAACTACCTTAGATTGACTATAACAAAAAACAAAACAAAACAAAAAGATTGGGGGGGGTGGCTGGAGGATTCAAAACACACAACTTTAAATGAACAAACATCAGAAATGAGATTGAGGATAGTAATGACTACTTTCATAAAGTAGCTTAATCCTGTATCTAAGTAGTTTACATAAACGTTGCTAATTTGCTTCGACTAAATTCTGTGCCTTGGTGTTTCGTGGCACTTTTTCTTTTGAATTTCTTTTCTGAAGGCAAAACACCTCAGTACGCCAATACGGTCAGGTTACGATCCTTGAACAAATGTATTAACGTATTAAACACAGGCTGGCATCGAGGATTGTTATTCAAGGTTAGCAAAACTGTTCCGAACAGATTCCCGCAGAATCTCCTTCTCGTCATATATAAAAACATTTTTTTTTTCTTCTTTTTTTTTTTAAACAGAGGATAAAACTGAAAACTTTACTAAACCACGGATTTAAAAGGTGCTAGATTACAGGCAGGGGAAAAAAAAAAAAATACAATAAAATGTACAGTGTCTCTACAGGCTGATCTAAGCTCGTGTTAGACAGAGGACGCGTTACTGGCCTTACAAATGACAGTGCTTTACTTTCTATAGTGTACGTGGATTGCTGAGACACACACACACACATCCTGATTTTCCCTGAGTCGATAAGGACCGATTTGATCGGACAATCAGGGCAAACTTGATCATAAAACATCACCTTTAAACTTTTTTCTTCAGATAGATTTATTTGGCTTAAATGTAGTGCTTAGCATTTAAAAAAAACAACAACAACAATTTATTTACACACCATACGTATACAGATTTAGTTTGAACTAAACTCACCAGATATCAAAATAAAGCATTAGCTAGTTAACTAGTCAGCAATAGTCTGACATTTGTTTCATTAGGTAGTTGCCAAGATCCTAGCAAACTAGCTTATTTTAGGTAAACTTGCGCAGTCCTTGCGTAATTATAAACCAGCATGGCGACCGAGGCGTTCACGTCGACATCATGTTTAGAAAAGGATTTATCAAAGCTATGGTGTCAAGATGTGGTGTTAAGACAACTTACGTAGTTTACATCTTTACAATACACCTGTGTTTAAAGTAGCTAGTACCAAGCTCGAGAGCCATTTCCTGGATTTGGCGATGAATGTCGGGTTGTACCACAGCACCATGACGTTCCCAATCCTGATTGGTTAAAAGATGTTACTTCACGTTGTCGAGCGGTAACGCTGGCTGTAATTCAAACCTCAGGTTTAATGTTAATGTGCTCACTCTAATACGGTACTCTCTCTAGGGTAAAAGCTCATTCACGGGGGCTTCACAACGGCAACGCTTAAGCTTCGTAACAGTCTAAGTGTTCTACCATGAGACAGTCTTTAGTGCATTGATTTTTTTTTTTTCTGTAACATTGTTTCAAACTGTATTTTAAGACAAAGGTAAAAGATGCAGGTGAGGGAGCGACTCCGTATAGCTGCCATAATGAAAGCGAGAACAGGAACTAACTTGTTCCCTGGACGATCCATAACATAATGTAACTTTTGAAATCGAAAAGTGACAGACCGCTGTGGTACAAGACGGATACAACAGGTCGACTTTTAGGCAGTAAGAGCGATAACTCTGCTTTCCTACCCAGCCGCATCACACAAACCCCGTTGTTGATTACTTCCCTAGAACAGTATTAACCAACATGTTTTTATTCATTACATAACACAATCCTTTACCACATTCTTACACAAAAGCAAACTACACCTTGTTAGCCATCTTTAGATTAGCTATTGATTAGCAGATTTATTAGTTGTATAATATAATTATGCAAAATGTCTAGGAAATGAACGATTTAAGTCATATTGTTGAGCTGAGCTAAATGAGCCAAAATTACTATCACTAGTGGACCGGCTAGACATGGAAGACCACTATACTATCACTAGTCCTCGCCCGTTCATCAGAAATAAAATCAAAACCAGATCACAGCAGCTCTGGTATAATCTGATCTGGCCGAGGAATTTGTACGTTAAGTTTCTGGAGCTTCTTAAAAAAAGGGAACTTGAACTTTAGTGTCTTGAGTCTATATTCATTTAGAATATATATTTATACATCAATTTATTTTCATACGTTTCCAGCCCTAAAATTCCCCAGACGTTTCATTCTCTTGGTAACTATAATCATGAACCAGGTCCACTGGCTAGCTAACCTTAGAGGAACTAGTGTGGCCATGCATGTCATATGATCAAGTTTGCGACTGGTTGATCAAATGTAACTTCAAACTTTGAAACCTTTTACTCATAAAAATCAGGATGTGCACCAAGACCCTGCTCTAGAGCCGACACATGCGTGACGTGAGTAACTAAAATGTGTTCCGACATCACGTGAAAATTCCTCTGGAAGCTTGGATTGGTCCAGTACACTCAAAAACACTCAAAAAAAAAAAAAAAGGCAATGAGAAAATAATATAGGAATTTTCTTCAGCACATCACGATAACTGTTCGCTGTCAAAAACAAAGTTAACAAAGTCTGTATCAGCGGTGAGGTCATCTTCCTCGTCCTCCTCTTCCTCCTCGTCCTCCTCCTCTTCATCCTGAGCTGAAGATCTCGGAGGAAGCAGGCCATTGTGCTTCAGCATCGAGTCCTTCGAGCCTCTAGTGTGTGCCTTCACACTCGGCTCCCTGCAGTCTGTAACTCCGCTGGCCTGCTTTCCAGCCGTCTTCCTCACTGGTCTTTTCTCCACCCCGTCCTCTTCGTCGTCGTCCGATTCGATTCGGTTCAGGCTTTTACGGAGTGGCCGCTTTTCCTCATCAGATGCACCTTCGTCTTCCGATTCCTCCTCTTCCTCGCTTGTACTTCTTGCTGGTTTTAGTTTGAGCTGTTTGTGCCTCTGTTTCGAGTCTTCCCTCGTAGACTGTCTCTTCCTACCTCGGTGTCTGATCTTCAAGGCAGACTCCTCCTCGGGCTCAGAGTCCTTAGAAATCACAGATGCTGAAATAAAATGCAGATCAATTAGTATAATATCATAACGTTAAAAACTTTATTAGTGCTGGTCAAGAGAGGACAATAGAGGTTTAGAAAGGGGAAAAAAAAAAAAAAAAAAAAGGAGGATTGACTCACTGTTAGAGCTGGAGATCCGGCGCCGCCGCGTTGCTTGGTTAGCTTTCCGTTCTGAGGTTTTCTGCGACCCTTCAGACTCCGATGTCTCGCAATAGTTGATCTGGGCTTTCTGACTGCGCCGTGACCGCCTTCTGCTCAGATTCACATCGCTGTCACTGGCCTCACTGGAGCCCTCGGTGTCTAAAGCAGGGAAAAATTTTCAATGTTTAGTTACCATTAATTAGTTAAACATATTGTACCAGCCAAAAGTTTGGACATTATAATGATTAGTGATTATTTTTATTATTGTACATTAACACTGAAGACTTCCAAACTATCAAAGAGTTATGTGGTAGACCAAAAAAAAAAAAAAAAAAAGTGTTAAACAACCCTGAATATGTTTTATATTTTTGATTGTCCATAATAGCTACATTTAGCTTAGATGACGGCTTGGCACATTTATATTCATGGCATTCTCTCATCAGATTCATGAGGTTGTCACTTGAAATGGTTTTCAATTCACATGAGTGCCTTGTCAAGAGTTAGTGTTTCCTGCCATAAAATAGATTCGTATAGGAGTTGTACTGTAGTAGCACTAATAGTGCTACTGACTCAGTACCAACCCTTCATCTGCACAAGACAACTGATGGTCTAAAGCATCTTAAGATGGCAAGAAAAGTCGAGAGAAAGGTTCAGTCAATCCCAAAAAAAATTCTTATTATATTATATCAAATGCTATGATGAAACAGACCATCATGAGGACCTTCCCATTAAAGTAAGACCAAGAGCTACCTCTGCTGCAGAGGATATGTTTATTAGAATGACCAGCCTCAGAAACCGCAGATTTACAGCACCTCAGAGCAGAGCCTACATACATGCTTCTGGGAGTTCCAGTGGCAGACGTATTTCAACATCCAGACTGGGTTAGTCGGGCCTTAATGAAGAAAACTGGCAAAGAAACAAACTCTTCAGAAAAAACAACAATCGGAAGAGACTTTGCTGGTGATGCTGTTATTGACGGAGTTAAAATTGAGGGCATTGCAGCGACATACTGTGCCATGTCTGGTTTAGACTTGATGGGACCATCATTTGTTTTCCAAGCACACCTCTAGACTATGTAAGATGTAAGAGTTATTTGTCAAAGAAGGAGAGGGATCGTGTGCTGCATCGAATGACTTGGACCCCACAATCACTCAATCTAAATCCAACTATCTATCTCGATATCTCAAGAGAGAGAGAGAGTGAAAGACCAAATGCAAATATGGCTCACAAACACATCCAAGTCTTTTATTTGCTTTAACAGTCATGGAGTAATGAGGGAACAGACCACACCTGGCCATGCAACTGCTTGCCAGCCACTTGTTCCATTATTTATGAGACCAACAAAAAAAAAAATGAAAATGAATGAAAATGGCACTGATTCCTGAATGGTTGATGCCTTATCCTTTGTCAAATCCCTTTCATTTCAAATTCTGTCATGAAGTACAGAGGCTGAATGCAAAAAAAAAAATAAAAAATAAAAAAACAATGAATATATAAATAAAAACAAAGAAATAAATGGTTCCAAAATGTATGGACCTTACCATATGTACTGTATATACACTAATGTACAATCTTGATTACAGGTTTTTGAAATGATTGTTAAAACAATTTAATGGAGAAAATTGCACAGCACTAATTAAAACTAGACCGTATTCAGTCGGACCACAGAGCAACACCAAACCGCACCGAATACACGCACCAATACAACCCTATGTACCACGCAAAAGCATTTTGGTGTTTTTTAAAAAAATTTTTTTACATGTTTTAATCAGGAAAGTGCGAGTTTTCTCTGGGTCTCCGGTTTCCTCCCATACACATGACATCGATAAGTGTGTACACAAGGTACATGGATCGGTGGCCCATATCCGATGCATCTCCAGGATCCATTACAACCCTGACCAGGTTAAAGCTTACTAAAGATGAACGAATGAAGGTTAATGATACTACTTATGTATGTTGATGGCTGAGACACTTATTTAGCAACAAGGCAATAGTTTGAGGTGACGTCCATACAATAAGAGCAGCCAATTCACTGTGCCAAACTGGGTGTCTCTGCAGAGTATGTACGACTATCAGTACACCCTTCTTAAAAGTTTTAAATACACCACACTCGCACTACCGCTGCTATTCATTCTGTTCGCGCGAGAGTTAATTCGATCGCGGATGGCAGGTAGACAGATTTTTACAAAAGGAGCGCAAACTCTACGTGTGGGACACACAATGTGTGATGTGACTGAAACGATGCATCAAGCAGCCCTAGGCTAAGCCAAATGTCTTCTGGACTATGATGCGTAAATTACCAGGTCAGAGTCTTCCTACATCAATTAGGATTATAACAGTGAAAATAATTGAGACTACGGACCCATCTCTTCCTCCTCCTCCTCCTCCTCTTCCTCTGAAGAGCCTCGGTGGCGTCGAGCTGATCTGCGCGTCCTCTTCTTGCTCCTCTGCGCGCGGCCGTTCTTGGCTGTTCTCCTGGTTGGAGGCAGACGGTCTACACTGCTGGAGACACTGCCTCTCTCGCTCCCATCCCAGGACGCAGCGTCAGCATCGCTCGCAACGTCGTCCCCAGACACCACAAAATCCTCCTCCTCCATACTGGGCTCGAAGAAGGGGATGGAAGGAATAGGATGAAAAAGACGTTATTATTGATCTCTGTGGAGGGGGGAATAAATAAACAAATTTTTTTAAAATCTTCACCTGTCACTGATCTGAAACTCGTCCTCGCTCTCCTCCTCATCCAGCGTGCTCTCGCTGTCTAAGTCGTTAAGTCTCCGGCGACGCTTCCTTTTCCGTGGAGCAGCGGTTTTCACAGGCTGTCGGATCTCTTTGGCTTCCTCTTTCTCGTCCTTGTCCTGCTCTGCGATAGCAGCCATGTCCTTTCGCAGATTCACATCTATATATAAAAAAAAAAAATTATTACAAAAACTTATTCCAAGAATAACGGACAAACTGACATTCTTCCATCAGCTCGTGCATTTCCTCACCTCCTTCATCTGAATTCTGGACATCTTCCTCTATCGCTTCGTCGATCGCTTCGTCAAAGTCGTCAAACCTGGTAGTTCAATAAATAAATAAATGAGAATATAGTAGGAGAGACTGTCAGGTTTGAACTCTATGAGATGTCAAAATCACCTGTAACTGATGGACTTTCTCTTTCGTGTTGATCTCCTCTCCAAGTTCTTACACTTCTTTGCACCTTTTTTCTTCTCCTGTTTTCCGTCCTCTGCATCACCGTCCTGTGTGTAAGAACAGGAAATGGATCATGAATCTGGCTGGTCAGACCGTTAACAGAGCAAAACCCATCAGAACTCGCAGCACAGCACGGACGGATGCTACGTTCGACTTTATTTTAAATCTGTTTTTTCCTTTTTTGAATGAAAAGGAGCAGAGGTGGAAATGCCAGCACTGCCAGTTCTTCAGTGGCTCTGACGGATCCTCAACCTCGGCTTCACCACTCGAGTTTATAATGGCACATATAGCATGCATAATGGAATATATGCAAAGAGGGAGAGATAAAGAAAGAGAGAACACCGTCATATAACAAAAAAACTGAAAAAAGGGCAGTCCTGAAGACTTTTTTCAGGCTCGTAGTGATGAATCCATGTCTCGTCACCAGTAATGATTCTCTTTAAGAAACTTTCACTTGAACGGAAAAACAGTGCGGCCAACAGAAGTTTTAGCATAACTGGAGTGCGGTAGTGATGCGCGGGTCGGGTATTTTCCAACCCGCGGGTCCCGCTTTTATTAAATTATTTGGCCCGCCCCAGCCCGCCCCGCACCACTGTATCTATTTT
>JAQQZT010000038.1:22826237-22844149 GCA_030068275.1 Clarias platycephalus | reverse complement strand
TTTTTATTTAATTTTGTTTTTAATGACCCGCCCCGCAAATAAAGTGACAATTTCTTTACCCGCCCCAACCCGACCCGTTACCAGACGACCCGCGCATCACTAGAGTGCGGATCATTTTGGACTCACCCTCGTACATGCTGAACACGATTGTGTATAACCGGACTGGACTTACCGGATTGGGAATGATGTTCTCCACGCTGATTCCTACATAGACCAGGCGCTCACGCCTAGAGACAGGGAAAAAAAAAATGGGAGTGAAGGCGTGCAACTTGGGTAACGTGGCATGTAACAGTGTGTAACTTGACACTGTTAATCTACAGAAAACCACAGAGGTCAAACAGGCAAACGGCATTAGTCAGATGTGTGGTGTGTGTGAGGTATCGGCACCTCCTCTCGGCTCTTTCCCGTTTCTTCAGAGCCGTGTCCAGGTTCTGCAGCTGTTCTTCCAGCCTCTCACACAGCAGCTTCTGTAAACGGCATTACGCAGCTGTTCACATGCTACGCTTGCACTTGCAACTGTAAGCTCATGTAAAGTACACCTGGCATTCGTTTAAAGACTTCGTCACTACTCACGTGCTGACACGGAGGGCAGAACCACTGTCCGTCAGGAATGATCATCAGAGGAGGTCGCAGGCAGGCTGTGTGGTAGCCACTGTCGCACTGGTCACAGAGGAGAATCTGGAAAGCAAACAAAAACAACAATTTATGTGTGATCATCATCAAACACTATGCTAATTTCAATGCGACTGTCACAGTTGCTAATGAGGAAGATGTTGAGGAACGTAACGGGATGTCCTACCAGTTCAGGGTGGTTAGGGAGGCCGCAGTGTTTACATGCATCCTCAGGTGGAGCTTCCTCCGAGTGCTGAGAATCCAACTCGCTCTTCTCGTCATCTCTCTCTGATTTGCTCTCGCACACCGCGTCTCCTCCGAGAACGACTTCGGTTCTGCGGATCTTCGTCGGTTTTGACCAGCGAGCCCGCCTGTGTCGTCGTTTCCCCTGAAATGTTGAAAAACGATTTATTAAACGCATGCTTTTAATCTTAAAAACTATTTCCGGGTTGTCACGTGAACGCGAATAAGTCATTAACCTTGGCAGATTTGATTTGTCCATCCGAGATGATTTTCTTGTGCAGGTCCCTCTTGTGGAGCGTTCTCTCCTCATCCTGATCCACGTGCTCTTCCGCTTCCCGTGCTGCAGGGGGCGCTGCGTGTTTCCGCTCCTGAATCTCTGCCAGCTTGGGACTGGGCTTGCAGATTCTGGCCGACCTGCGGAGCTCGGGAGTGCGTCTGTGCAGCGGGATCTTGATCTTGAGACGGATTCCTTCCTTCTGGAGCTCGGAGGACACTTCCTCCTCGTTGGGTTTGCTCCGATCCGACCCGCTTTGAGACCTGATCTTGGATTTATCGGAACGCTTTTTTCTGGAGATTTTAAATCCTTTGTTGTCTCTTCCTTCGACAGCTTTAAGACAAATCAGGTCTGTCCTATCGCCTGTTCCTTCATCAGGAAGCGTCGTCGATTTAGCCTTCCTGCTTTCAGCACTACCCAGGTCTTCCAGCTTTACTACGGTTTCCTGCTCAGTGCTGGAACTAATACGCGACTTCCCGTCACTATACTCGTTATCGCCATCTGCTGGTAAAGCTAGCAATAACGCAGCTCGCTCCTTAGCATCCGATCCCAGAGACTTGACTTTGGCGCCACTTTCCGCATGCTCGACTCTTAGTGTCATCTCTTCGCTCATGCTCGAATGATGAGTGGCCTGGGAGACGCTCGGCTTTCTAACTAGAACCGACTGCCTTATGTTCTCAGCGTGCGTCAGCTCGGTCTTCCCGTCACGATCTTCATGCAGTCCGTTTCGATCCTTCGTGGGATTTCCTGAGATATCAGGCACAGGAAAAGTTTGCTTTCGCTCAATCGGGCCCATGATCACACCGAACCCTACGTACTGCTCTCTTTGATTCGGAGATACGACCCCGTCACTGACACCCTCGCTGCTTTGTACCTGGGAGTTAAGGGTCGCCGGTGGTGCCGTTTTCTTTTCTCCGGCAGGCTCCATCGCTGCCGGGTTGCGAACGATGATGCCGCCGACAGATACGCTCCCGTTGCTGCTGTTGTTATTGTTCATGGGGCTGTAATGACTGTTGTCGTAGCCGTCGCTTCTTTTCAGCTCCCTCTTTTTCAGCGGTATCTTAGCCTGCTGGTCGCTTTTCATAGCCCTTTCGAAATCTTCCGCCGTTCTCTCTTTCTTGTCCTTAAAACAAACTTCTGTCTTTGCTGGAAGTTCCTGTTTGATGGACCCAGGCGCCATGACGACAGAGATGGCGTTCCAGTGTCGAGGCGAGTCCCTCGGCTCGTCCTTGATGAGGCTTTTAATTGTGCTCACTCTGTTGTCTATAACAGGAGTCTGATCCAGTTTAGGTGTTTCGGTGCCAACTGCTTTCAGCTCAAGCTCTTCCTTTCGCTCTGGTTCCAGCTTAAGTGGCCCGCAAGATCCTTTTCTTTTCATTTCACACACTGTCTGACTTTCTTCTTTGAGAGTTTTGTCAGAATTTACATTTCCGCTACTTAATGTAATCGGCTTGCTTTCTTCATCCGATGCGCGCTCCACCTTCGCGTTTTTGTTCGCGACTTTTACTTCAACTGAGGAGAAAAATATTTGCAACAGATGCAGAATTAAGTCACACCCAAATATAGATAGCAATAAAGGCATAAAATATTGAAAATATGACTATGAAAAGAGTAGTAAAATACAGGAAACAGGATCATAATTTTTCAATGAGTACAGGAACATTGAGCGCTGTGTGTGTGTGTGTGGTTTTTGTTTATTATTACCTCCACAGCTTTTCTCATCTCCTGGGCCGCCAGAAGTACCACCGAGTCGCTCTTCATCGGTCATTGCTGGTTCTATCTTAGCTTTCAGCAGCTCCAAAACATCTGCTAACTCGTTCCTATTCCTGTTAGGACAAATAATATTGCTCTGCCAATGACTCAGCCTTTAATAAGTGACCAGCAGTAAATGCGAACTCAAGGCCCTCAAGGGCTACACTGAGATTCAACAAGAGTCGATCTTTAAGAACAAGGACACTATGCTACTGCAGGATTACGACTCACTGCAGAAAGAGTTTGAGCCAAATATAAATGTACGGTTTTGTTCACCATCCATTTGCCATACCGTTTATATCGTGTACTGCGGACACAAACCCATCGTAGTGGACAAGCACACACACCAAATCATATTTGGAAACATCAATCGGCCAATGCGACTTTGGACCATGGGAGGAAACCGGAATATGTGGAAGAAACCCAACAAGCATTGGGAGAACATTCGAATTCCACGCACACAGACCAGAGACTAGATTCAAACCCACAACCCTGGAGGTGTAAGACAACTACAGTAGTGCTAGACACTAAGCTACTATTTATTCTACTGTAGTTAAAGCATTATACAAGAGAGGACTGCCGTTATAGAAATATAATCAAACAGTAATGCATGGATATGGTGGCGTAGTGTTTATACCCCTATCTCACCTATGCGGTTTCGCGCGGTGGCCGTAAGTACGGTTCATTATGATTCACCGCGAGTTTTTGGCGCTGCGAGTACGTTTCCATTTTTCCGCGCAAAAGATTAAACATGTTTAATTTTTTGCCCGGTCCTCGCGGAAGTTTGCGGACCTTGTAGAACTTCGCGGAACGTCGGCGGGCAATCACGGCAGCCTACGGTGCCCGACACCGCATCTCACCGTGAGTCAAACCGCATAGAGTCATAGGTAAGATAGGGGTATTAGCACTGTGGCCTGTCATCTCCAGGGTCGAGGGTCCAAAGACAGGCAGATTAACGCTCCCAAATTACCCACTGTATGTGTGCCCTATGATGGATTGGCACCCTGTACAGGGTGTACCCCGTCTCATGCCCTAAGTCTCCTGAGATAGGCTCCAGGCCCTCACGACCCTATACTGGATAAGTTTTATAGAAGACAAATTAATAAATAAAACAATTAATGAAAATAATGCATTTATGTAAACTATCTGAGCCATGCTGTTCTAGAAAATTAATCAACAAAGCAGGTTCAAGGATTCAACTGCAGTAGAAACCCTGTCAGGATTGAGGTCAGTACAAATATGGACATCAGCAGATCTCTGATTCTGTTTTCGGTGTGTCTTCTGGCTGCTCAGTCATGAGTGAAGTGACTTCCTGAAGTCCTCTTTACTGCTTACCTGACTACGCATCTCCAAGACGACCCATCTAGATCATCCTGCTCCTCCACATAGAGCCGCACGTTCTGGTCTTGGTCCAGTTGAAACCAGTAGAGGAGACCTTCCTTATCTCGGCCGATCGGCTGCATGCGCATCTGTTCGGGGTCTTCCTCGTTCACTGCCGTTTTAAACTTGAGGTTGTCATCAAACTGGCTTTCGCACAAATACTGTAAGACAAGACAAGTAATCAAAAACAGTAAAGTAGTGGACTTTGTATAGACCTGTTACTATTACTGTGTATTATACAGTATAAACCCTCAGGTTAGTGCCTAACTTGACTGTCACGTGTCCTCAGGGTTTCACTAACCTCCCAAAAACATGATGGTTAGTGAGCTGGCTATAGTAAAGCTATGCTATCCCAGGGACAGACATCACAGAAACGGGGGAACGTTGAGTATGAAGCAGGATATACAACATGCACACACATTCATTCATATAAGCGCAATTTAAGCGTGCCAATCCAGCTGTTTTTTGCCAGTTAGAAGAAATATGAGAACTCAGATTAAACCCATTGACAAAACAACAACAAATATGCATTGAGACAGTAAGTCAGGCTCAGTAAGGGTTAAAACTAGGAATCCTGGACCAGCGAAGAAGCAATGCTACACTGTGCACCACTATGCTACCCACTATATTCATATAAAATCAGGATACAATCATGGTGCATTACTACATATGCTCTTAAAGAAATAATGTACAGTATATGTGTAGATTATACTGTGCATAGTTGCCAGCTCCATTTAAAGCAGCACCTTAAGGATGTCAGCCTTGCACTCCATGGACATTTCTGGGTATCCTTTCCTCTCCAGCTCCCAGGCCCAGGAACTGTTGAACTCCTGACACACCTGCGTTTAAAAAAAAACAACAATATTTATAGATGAACAAATCATGGACTACAGACATACTAATATTACAACTAAATCAGGGAAACACACAGTACTGAATGGTTCATTTACCTTAACAAGATACTTCTCCCATCTGTCCGATGTCACAGACTTGCCCAGTTTGCGGAGCAACTTCACGTGGAGCTCGATGAGAGGCTGTGAAACTACAAAGTCCCAGAAAGATGATCAAAAGATTAATAATCATCATCGATCATGAATCACTAAAAAAGAAAAATTAATTCATAGGGGGTGGGCGCAAAAGTTTTGGCACCCTCAAGCCAGAAATTTGGTGTGGTCCCTTTAATGCAAATCAAAGGTAGTCAGTGACTGGAGAAGAAATCTAGGGATCCACAAAAGTTCCAGTCGATCTAGGGGACCGACTGGAACTTTTGTGGATCGTTACAGAAATCATGTTTCATATGCCATTGGTGGATCAGTGGTAGGTTTCTCGGTTGCCATTCGAAAAGCAAGGATAAAATAGGAGGGTCATGTCAGGAAGGGCATCCGGCAGAAAACATGTGCCAGTTTGCTGTGCAGATTAGAAGGTCTGCTGTGGCGACCCCTTGATGGGAGCAGGTGAAAAGACAAAGAAAAACAACTGTGTTTCATGCATAGGCATATTATTTGTGCAGGGTTAATAACTTTATTACTATTGTACTCCTATTACTATTACTTAATATCTATTGTACTATTAGGCGGCACGGTGGCTTAGTGGTTAGCACTGTTGCATTGCTCATCCAGGGTCAGGGTTCGACTCCCACCCTGGGGTCTGCATGCATGGAGTTCACATGTTCTCCCTTTGTTGGGTGGGTTTTCTCCAGTTTTCTCTCACAGTCCAAAGACATGTAGATTAGGCTAACTGGAGTTCCCAAATTGCCCATAGCGTGTGAATACGCATGTGAACGTTGATCGGAGGGTCCTACCATAGTTGGAAAAATGGGAAAGAATACAATGGTCCCTTGTTGGACTACAGCGGTTCCTAGATGGATGGTACTATTAACATTACCTCACCTGTTGATGAGATACAGTGTTATAAAAATGTCATAACCACTTATTTTGGAAAACCTACAATAAAAACAGACATTTTTAAACAAAGATTACTAAAATGGTGTTAACGTTTGTGGGGGGAAATGAGTAGAAAGGAAGGTTGACCAAGAGGTTGCGCGCATGCGCAGAGGCGACGGCCGGCGGCTCTGTCCTGTTTGTCACAGAATGTTGCTAGCTAAAAGTGAATGTAAACACGACCCAGGATTAACAGTATCGCAACTCAATAAAAACATAAAACTATGTTTATATATGTTGCTGGAATATCACAGCCAGAAAGTTTTAATGTATATATACATTAGGGAAATATTTTGGTCCAGCAAACCTTATGGAAAAAAAAATATATATATATTTCCACCTGACAGTTAGCTAGCGGGAATGAGCCGCTAATTAATGTTGACCAGAAACTGCTAGAAATTTAGTTAAAACAAATATTATGTCGAAACCCACGAGACATAGATGAAAGGTTGTCAAATGTGGTGGGGTTTAATCTTTATTAAACAACTCTGAATAATGGCGTTCTGGCTTGTTATAACGGTAGAAAACTAGCATGCTAGTCAAGAGCTGTAGCTAGTTTCTGTAGTACAGACGTTTGTCAGCTCTTTAATAACTGTATATAGGATGTGTATTAGTGCTGGGGTAAGATCAAATGACTTAATGCGGTGTAAGAGACTGATATAGAACAGCACCATGATGATGATGATGGTGGTGGTGGTGTTGGTAGTAGTGGTGATAAAGATGATGATAATGATGGAGACCCTCTCTAGTAAAATGTCCCTTTTCCCCCCTCACCTGATGATGTATCCTGCAAGTATCCCTCCATCTGCGGGAAAGTCATTTCGGGCAGATCCAGAGCAGCACCGTATCGCTCTAAAAACGAGCACACGACGGCAAAGCTCGGACATAAACCCGGAGGAAGACCTGCTGGAGCCACCGGAGCAGCCATTTTCCCCCCCTCCTAGCCGGGTTACACAGTATAGAGTGAGATTAAAGCCAAGGGAGGACCCGAGGCCTGCCCACAATTCACCGCGACGGGGAAAACATCACTACCAGATCGCGTTGTGGATCAACCCGGTGATTACAACTTTGAGAAAATGCGTCATGCTAAAATGAAACCGAGTTAGTGATGCAAAGTGTTGTGGCTACCAATAATCAATCAACCCAGCAATTCAATCAGGACAGCAGCGGGAACCTGGATTCAGTGCTGCGCCGCTGAAACACCACAAATTCCCATTATAATGTTTCTTAACAGTATTAATGCTCGATAATTAGTCTTGCTGACAAGGAAGAGGATGGAAACCATGCCGTCTCCAAGTGGGCGTTACCTTTCTCCCACCGGTATTTTAATAAACCCCGCCTTCCTGCGCTGTGAGCGGCTCGCTGTGAATGTGACCAATCCGCGAGCACCATGCGTCACGATCTCTAGCCAATAGAATGCATAGGTGTGTCACTACGTCATCGCCAGTACCGGAAGTAAATTTCCAATGCGATGGTCGTTACTGAAGACAGATTCGTTGCGTTAATCGGATTTTTTCCTTTGCTAAAAAGGATAGATAGATGTCGATTCAAATGTGTAATTGCTAAGGCGATTCCCTTAGAACAACGCGCGCGAGAGAGCGGGTCGTGAGAAAAAGTCGTAATTTTGTTTACGATTAAGCACACTACCAAATCGATTGCGATCTCATATATTCACTATGTTAAAGCGATACTATATGACATTTATAGCCACATACAGACGCAAGTCGTTTGTGAGCCTCCACGGGCAACCAGGCGGATAACGTGCGTCCCGATTGGACACTGATTATGACGCAGGCGCGTGGGCGTGTCAGGCAGTCACGGCCATGTTTATTATTATGTTTCAGCGACGTTAGTGTGACATATACAAGACGAGAGGAGAAGGTGAGTTTGGGGGGGGGGGCAGTTTTTATCTGCACCTACTTAGTCTGTTGCAGAAAGATGTCTCGTTCCTGTTGTAAAAGTGTAGTAATAGTGTCTCCCTCTCGGTCTGATTATTGACTGTCATCAAATGTGATTTATTAAGTTACAGGAGACAGAGAGAGAGAAGACATGACGTCCCCAGAAATTGCGTCTCTGTCCTGGGGCCACATGAAGGTCAAAGGTTGCACCTCTTCCTACAAAGATTGCAAGGTGTGGCCAGGTGGTAGCCGGGAATGGGACTGGAGAGAGACTGGGACAGACGTGAGTGCCACTTCACTGCAGGAGCAACTAACTAACTCGGAGTGCATTGATTGCTTGCCTTTGCTCATTTGGTTCTGTTGAAGCACAATTTAACTTTCAGTACCAGAACACCCATATGGTGCCACAGCAAAGGGAAAGCTTGAGATCCCAATGCATGTGGTGGTGGTGTTCTTCCGCCTTGTTGTTTAAGGGCAATTGAAATCCAGTAGATTGCATTACTGCCAACTAAACTTCTCTCTCTCTCTCTCTCTCATCTTCCTGGCATCATAAAAACCAGTTTTCCGGTTCAGCCTTCCTTAATCCTCCCTGATATTGCTTATGTCTCTTCTTCTTCTTCATTGTTGCTCCAAAATGTTCATTCATAAATAAATGCATCATTCCCTGATATTTTCTTGTCTTCATCTGCTTTATCTGGAACTTCTACACACTCATTCTTCTCGACATGTTTCCTCTCAGTACCACCCTTCATCTTTAGTTGGAGTCTTGTTATATCTCTCCTCAGCTTCCCTGTCCCTTAGACCGGCTTTCCAGTCCAGTCTTCCTAAAAAAAGCTTTAAGTGCTTCCTTCCCTGATCAACTCTTTTCTATTTTAATTTTTTTTCTGTCATCACATCTACTTTGTCTCGCATTTGGTTCATTATTCCACTTCTCTTGCCATTGTAGTTTTGCCTTTCTCCACACTATACCTTTTGATATTGACCAACATTTACTTTTTTGGTTTGCTTCTTTTGCCAGCTTGTCTGCTCTTTCTTTTTTCCCTTGTACAACTATTCTTGAGTTAGCTAACAAGATTTCATACACCAGATCCTCGTGGCTTCTGGCTATACCTGCACAAATGTAAATGCTGCTGCTAAGTCTCTAAAAATCTGTATTTCTGAGACTAAACTGCTCAGCCCATGCCATACGTGTTTCAGCATTATCCAGGTGTCCAGCCAGCTGACCTAGAGGAAATCCTGAGGAAAGGAGTTCAGATGCTTGTCATAGGAAGAGGAATGAGTGAAGCATTACAGGTGATTTTAACGGCCCATTTTAAAATACAGCCTGGCAAAATTTAAGATATTAATACTCGCCTGAGGTTCCCCCCCCCCACTAACTCTGGGGTGGTTCTATTGGAAATTGGATTAACTGTTACATATCTTGCTGCCACAGGTGCCTCCCTCTACAGTGGAGCATGTGAAGAAACAGGGCGTGGATGTAAAGATACTGCAGACTGAGAAGGCTGTGAAAGAGTACAACAACCTTGCAGGACAGGGGATGAAAGTGGGAGGAGTTTTCCATTCCACTTGCTGAACATGCTAACCCAAGTTAAACGAGTTTCTTTACATCTCAGCTGCATGTTTCAAATCTTCAACGATGCACCAACCTTTGGTATTTAGTTAACATGAAAAGGTGGTTTCACAACAGGACTTTCAACATACAAAATACAAGGTTTTATTACATGGAAAAAAAAAAAGAAAAAAAAACTACAGAACAATATTTTCTGAAAAAATAAAATAAACATTAAGGGGAAAATGGTTGAGTCATTTGTTGTGGTCATGTTCTACGTTTCCTCTCTTACACCTTAATCTTGAAGTAAAGTCTCAGGTTAGCGCCGAGCAGGTTTAGGCATGATGAAGACCTTGACCGGTTTGCTCAGATGGATGGTGCCTTCGATCGAGTTTTCGGTTGTTGGCAGGGCCTCTGAGCTCTCGTCCCAGGCTGGTTTTGGTGAAGCCAGTTTACTGCTGTAGGCCAAGAGCAACTGCACCTCGATCTGTGATGGCTCTAAGAGAGTCCGAACAACAACAGACAGTAAGAAGAAGCCTTTAAGTAAAATACATCATTTATTCATCCATCTTTATCCATCTAACCCTGTCTCAAAATGAAGACATTCCTACCAGTCTTATTGCAGGACACCTTACAAACACACATTCACATGCTTATTCACACCTATGGGCAATTTTTTATAAGCTTTCATATTTTTTATTGCTACTGGGAGAAAAACTGGAGATCCCGGATGAGACCCATATGCAACATCCACCTAGACATTAACATCAGGTCAGGATAAAACCAGTGACTCGGAAACAATGCTACCAGCAACCGTGCTGCCCCTCTGTGGCAATTACTTCAGTTAATTCATAATAAAAGAGACAAATGATGTAATGAAGTCAATTATGTATCAGATGGTACAGTAAACAGTAATATTTCCATATTTTACTTCGGGTCTCCTTTGTGCTGTGGCTGCGTCAAGTCTAATCTCTAATGAATAACAACAACACAATAGTTTCTACCTATCCATACCATTGCTCACAATGTCACAAACTCAGTCAGGGTCCCCGTCCCCCCCACTTCATCACGTCATCACATCAGTGAGCACTGTGATTAAAGAGACGGATTCCTATTTTCCAGATTAAATACACAGTACATTACATATGTATAGTAAATGTATTGAATACATCACCATGCTGGTATAGAACAGTTTTCAAAACTATAGTACCAGGGTATTATTTTTAGTTCTGGTATATGATGCAACACTAAAAAGCATAAAAGTAATAGGTTTATAACAACTGTTTCATCACTATTTATGTGTTCTAAAGAAATCTCTTGACTCCCACACATTCAAAATTAATCTGGCAAGAACCACGTTCTCTGGATAGGGCGATTCTATTTATATCAAGGTAGCTGCTAGGATTTCATTTTGTACGCCGTAATTTCACACCAGCAAAGGATTTATGGCTTACTTTTAGAAAAGCATTTTAATTAAATCCCTAAACTAAAATAAAATAAAAATAAAATAAAAATGTGTGTGATTATCGGAATAGTCATGCGTATTTAAATATGCTTAAATAAGCAAGAGGTAATATTTAATTTACTTCTGAAAATTTGGTAAAAGTGCTTAACAAAGGAACAATACAAGCTTGAAAAAAAATTTGATGTCCTAATCAATTGGTTGTAGCTCATTAAAGTCAATAGGTCCTGCCCCTGGATGGCTCTCTGGTTGTCTTTTGTGCTTCACATCCAAGCAGGATACACCGAAGACACTACAACGTCATGCCACATCATATGGTGTGACTTGTTTAGTGAGCGTGATGGAACACTCGGACACTTTTTCTGGTGTTTTACAGTCCTACAAAAACTAAACTTAGAAGACTAGAACTATCTGAAGACACTACTTGGATCTTCACCTGGTAGGACTGAAAAAAATCAGCCAGATATGAAGCAGGCTTAGGCCATGCCTCTGGTGTACTGAGAAAACCTTGATGTGAAGCACTAGTGAAACACTGGGATAGGTGCAGAGAAATAAAGGTAACTTTTACCCACAAAACCGTGTTCTGTTATTCTGCATAATCAAAAGTCCTGGTTTGACTTGGACACCCCTCATGGAAACAAATCTTAATGTATGCCAGGATATCGCCCAAGGGCAGTCATATGCATATATATTTAAATTTCAGTCCATAGAGTGTTTTAGAGTTTTTAAATGAAATGATCTTGGCAAGTAGTACAAAACGCTGCTTTATTCAAGCCTTGGAGTGCTATCAGACCTATTGTCATGTATATATAAGTTCACTGTTGCTGTTTTAAAGGTAATCGAATGGCTTGTTTTAAACCTGGCCAATACGGGAAAAAAAATAAATTCCAGGCAAGTGCTTGGACTGTAAAAATTAAAAAGCAGGAATGTCTCACCTGTCCAGGCTGAATGAGACAGATACACTTGAGTGATAAGCCGTGTCCTTCCTGGTCCTGGTGCCCTGAAATCTCCAGGTTTAGGATGAATTATGTGCGACTGCCCATCTGGGTAGAGTACCTGTAGAAGTAAGGAGGAGAAAGAGAGAGAAAACGTAGAATAATGCAACAATACTTAATAACTTTATTCTGCCCTTAAAATGATGCGTCAATAGTGAAAGAACTCTGACCTGCACTTTAACTGTAGCTTGTGGGTCCTGGACGTGTTCCAGAGTGGCATCGATGTCTAATGCCAGCACTAAGCCAGAAGTAAACCGCAGCGGGTTGTCCGACTCCCCCGTTGGCTCAATAATTGTAGCTGAAGCTCTGTGGATCTGGAAACCCCAAACCAATCGAGAGTTAAAGCTGTAGGGAATATTTTCTGAAACAATTTCTGTTCGTTTTTTGAAACACTTTGATATGAATGAACAGACCTGCTCTGGAAGCTTGAGGTGAGTGAATCTGCTCTGTCTCAGAGTGGTCTGGAGGATCTTTACTAAATCCAGAGGTTTACAGGATACAAGTCTGGGCATCAGTTCTAGAAGCTTTTCCACAAAACTGTCCTGAAGGTGAGGCAGCTCGGTCATGAAGAGCCTGTGGAAAAGGAGGAAAGAAGGCTGTTTATTTCCTTGCAGATCAAATGACATGGACAGGGTGTGCTGTTAGCATTGAAAAGTGTTTTTAGTTAAAGACGTTAAATCACGTTAAAGATTGTCCTTCAATTGTGAGATGAAGTTAGTTTTTCTTATTATCACTATCATTGTGTTGAAACAGCCATAAGGAGCCTCCGAGTGTCGCAGTGGTAAAGTGCTCGCCCTATCATCTGTAACCTTTGATGCTATAACCTCTCGCAACCGGAGGTCTAGAGAGAGCTGATTGGCCGAGCTCTCTCAGAGGGGAGTGATGAGAGGTACTTAGTGCTCCCACATTAATCACGGCTCTACAGCCACTCGGGGGCGTCTGTGAGCTCACGCAAGCGGAAGCAGCGAATAGCGCTGTCCTCCGAGTGTGTTACGGAGCCCTCCAATGGTGCGTGAGCGAGCAGTTCGAAAAGATCTGGTCGGCTGGCGTCATGTGGTTTGGAGGAAACACGCGATAGTCTTCGGCCCTCCCTAATGAGTGGTAGTAGGAGCCTTAATGTGGGAGCCCCCTAGTGACGGGGAGGAATTGGACACGACTAAATTAGAGAGATCATTTAGGTGGATATGTGACTCCCCGAAGCACTGTCGTGCATCATACCTCTGAAAGGACTCCACTTCCTGTAGAAACTTCTCGCCCAGTCCGAGAAGAGGCTCGACCCTGGGGAAAAGTAGATTTTTCCATCAATATGATTTAATGGTTACAAAAATTATATCTTTGAATATATTTGAAAACACAGCTGCATCGATTCACAAAAACGTGTGCTGTATAGAATGTTAGAAGCTGATTGTGACTAAATCAGTCCATTGAGCTCTGAATAAGTTAATTAAATAAATCTTCCATATCACTATGCTACCCTCTCTTCTACTTTTTTTCTTCCATCTCTTCTATTATGTGTGTAAGCAATGCTGACCCTCGTTTGGTGCGGGCGGACAGAACGAGTTGTAGCGCCTTAGCTTGAAGTCGCACATTATGGATAGTTGCCACCTGACGCGTCTCCAGTCCGCTGTACAGGAACTCCAACTTATACGTCTCCTCCAGGATCTAACATGCACACACACACACACAAACAAATATTCGTCTAAACTATATAAATCTATATATTAGTGTAAGAGAAATCACATTGTAGCAACCTTAGAAATACACAGTTATATTTACGAGGGCTGTTCAGGTCAAACCGGTACTTCTAATTGTGCAGAATAACATAACAGTTATGAGAGTAAACTACCTTCATTTCTCTATATAATGGTTAACTCATGAGCAGTGTTGGGGGACGTTACGTTTTAAAGTAACTAATTACATTACAAAATTACTGTCTTTAAAAAATAATCAGTTACATTACAGAGTTACTTTCTGATAAAAGTAACTAGTTGGAGTACTTTTCCATTGCAGAAAGTGAAAACTCCTTTGTGATTCCTCATGCATGTTGTTTTAGTCAAGACTTTTATAATTATTCTACCATCATCACTCAGCGAAGTTTGGCCCATAACCTGTTAACTACTAATACCCCTATCTCACAGTTTCGCGGTGACCGAAAGTACGGTTCATCATGTTTCACCACGAGTTTTGGCGCTGTGATTAGTTTTCCATTTTTCTGCTCGTCGGTCCTCACATAGTTAAACCGCTCTAGTAAGCATTTGGTTTGATGAATTTAGGCAGGGAAATTAAACTAATATGGATATAATGGTGTGTCAGATTAGGCAGGGTGTGTGCATGTGTGTGTGTATACCTGCTGCGCAGCACTTGATGCTGTGGCATTCTGTTTCAGACACAAAGGCACAGCCATGTTCCACAGCTTCTCTTGTAGAGCCTGGTATGTTTAATTAAAAACACTGAATATTACGATTGCACTTAATTAGTTGACTCTAACATATTTGTCAATCGGTAGAACTTTTACTGACACGAAGTTCATGGTACAAGAAAAGAAAACATTTTGGAGAGCAAGTTTCAAAAATAAGTTCTTGTCAAGTAAAATATAAAATAAAGAGTTTAAAAAAAAAAAAAACATCTGAACCTCAGGGACAGCATATTCCAAAGCTTCTGACTGCATTAACTAAATACTGTGGGTGTGCAGGACATTCAAGCTACATTTATGAGAAACCCACCTTCATTAGTAGAAGCTGACAGTGCAGGTATGTGGCGCAAAAATCAGCAGATCCAGCCAGCTCTGTCTGAAGCAACCCGAGCCTCTGCAGATCTCTGTATGAGAAAGAGACGTGATAAACATCAGCACATCAGCGCTTCAGTATAACAGCCACTTGTGATTAAGTGTAACCCTATGTGGATCATACCTGATGGTAAAGTCAAGCAAATCCTGAGCTCCAGGCGAGTCCAGGTTCTGCAGGATGCTGACTCGAGCCAGACTTTCCTGGACGAACTGCTGTGCCGCCTCCAGGCTACAGGACTCCATTCCCGAGGACTCCGAGCCCAGAGCTGCCATCTGCTTCCTGCCTGGTAACTGAAAGTAAATGCAAGGTTGTGTTAAAAGAAAGACAAAAACATGATGATCTAAATATTTATTACGCCTGATTTAAAATCTTTAAAAATCTCACCCTGAGCTGAGGCACTAGGTGCGAGAGGCTGTCGCGGAGGTAGGCGTAGTGCCGGAACGTGTGGTCTGAAAACAGGGCTGGCATTGTGGGACAAGACTTTGCCGCATTGAACACCAACACTAAAACTGCAATGTCTGACGAATCTCAAATCAGGAAAAAAACCAAACAAACAAACATGAAAACCCTATGAATTGTGCAGCTTTGATTTATTTTTAACCAACAACTAAATTCATACTGTATATGGGTGAAGTGAAATATTTAGAAAAAGTGCCATTTTCTTTTATAAAACATCTCTGTTCTGCACTTTTGTTTCCTTTTAAAACAATGGAACAATCACACAAAGAAATGTGAGCTGAACTGGACAGGATACATGCAGGATCGTCCATGTCTGGCTCTGGAGTGTCAAAATACGGGTGTGTGCTCAGGAGCTCAGGGACAATCGGCAACACCAGGGTGGGATGACGAGTTCCAAGGAACTTTAGACACCTGTAGGCGGGGAACAGAAAAAGACAACACTAGTTAGTGCCAATGCATTGAGTACAAATGGCACATTTTTAAAAGCACATAGTTAGTGCCAATTGTGTTGCGGTAGAGTAAAACGCTTACTTCCACACTGAGTTGCGGTCAGTCGGATACTTGGCGAGGTTCTTCAGCAATTCCAGCAGGGCCAGCTGGATGCACTCTTTAGTCGAGACGTTCGTATAGCACAGCAACTCGTGCAGCGCCTCTCGGATGTCCCGTGATGAATCCTAAATGCGTAATGCATAAGGAATGAGTGTTGCTTTATATATATCGTCAGCCATCGATGCTTATGTAGGATGTTTTTTTTGTTTTTTTTTTGTGTAATCATATTAAGAGAAATGCATTAATATTGTTGAACCAGTTTGACCAATCAGAATCCAGAACTGGACAGCGCTCCAATTGTTACATTTATTTCTGCTAATATTCACGATATGTAAACACCCTGTGTGTACTGGGTTTGTGGTACCTCGAGCACAGCGAGCACTGTGTCCAGCTGGTCCTCACGCAGCGTGATGTGAGTGGAGATCTGTCGCAAGACGTGGATGGACTGCAGCCTGACTTCCTCGATTTCGTCGTTGAACATGTCCACCAGGAAGTCCAGGCACTTCTCTGCGAAGCTGGGAGAGGACAGGGCCAAGGAACACAGAGCTTCCACCGCTGCATTCCGCACTTCTGCAAATAAAGAACAGGAATATCGATGTAAACGTATTCTGACAGCGCGTCCGTACACACACACACACACACACACACACACACACACACAAGTACTGAAGCTACCTTAGAGGCTAGAATACGCACCATACATCTCGTCCTCGAGCCCGTGCACAAAAGCTCCGCAGGCTCCGGAGTCGATCAGGTTCACGCCTGACGTGTCCACTTTTTCCCTGGGAGCGTCGTCAGCCCATCTCCGGCCGGAGGAGAATTCCCCGGAAGCGTACAGTTCTTTGGCTCGCTCGTGTGCTGTGCGTTTTCTCTAAAGTGCAAAGAGCAGATGTAGGTCGATAATGAACTCAGAACAGCCCCTTCAAAATACATTTCACTACTCCTGCAAAGAGGGTTTGGCATTGTTTAAGCTCCTGAGATGAAGCCAATATCATTACAATCACTATAAATGTGTCCATACCCTGAGATCTGACATCAGCTTCTTGTCCAGAGTCTGCTCCAGGAAGTGAGGGCTCACCTGCCTCATGGAGCCCTGACGAAACCAGGTTACAACATAAACATTCAGCGTGTCCAGGAAAATCTTGGCTAAACCATCGATCGTACCATAAAAAACCTACCAGCAACTTGGCAGCCTGCACACGCACGACCCAGGAGCCGTCGCTCACCATGTGGCAGATCTTCCCGAAGGAATCGTCGATCAGCCGGATCTCCTCATTGGATGATGGAATGGGGACGATGCTGCACGACCGTGAGGAGGAAAGGAAAAAAAAAAAAGACATTATTTCATATAGGAAACAAGTGCAAACAAAATAGGTATGCATCTTCATGACTCATGTGATACACTTTAAAAGGAACATATCAGTCCACCTTTCAGGGTAAAGCTGGCTTAGTACCCACACCATCTGCACAGCAGCCGAGCGCACTTGCTCATAGTCATCGCTCAAGAGCTTGCAGGCCTGCGGGGTGAAAAACAGATAAATCAGCTCTGAACCAACATGCAAAACAAACATACATATATATATTAGCCTATATTAGACTTGTACCTGGTTGTAGATCGTCTGTTGGAGTTTCATTCCTCTTTCGTGCAGCTGCAGCTGAGGACAGAGGAAAAGAATAAGTCAGGCAAATACCACTAAACAGAATTTACACTTTTTGCAACTAAGAGACTGAAAAACATATCTAAATAAGAAGATACAATTAGACTAATATCGACAGACTAGAAGGTTAGCAAAGGCTGTAACTTGGAATGTCTGAAGAAAAATCAGGAAGATCTTCTCAAGTCTATGTTCTGCACATGACATTAAACCAACATAGCTGCTCACATCATTAACAGTAAACAACGTAGTCATTTTCAAAAGATTTTTATATACAGTGGAACCTCGGATTACGAGCATAATTCGTTCCGGAAGTGGGCTCGTAGAGCTGGGCGGTATGACCAAAAATTTATATCAC
>JAQQZT010000038.1:22808713-22818975 GCA_030068275.1 Clarias platycephalus | reverse complement strand
ATGAGGGGGAAATATCGAATCGAAGAGTTCTCTCCTGCAGGGGAGGAGCAATGGGAATTTGAAAAGGTTGCAAACACTGTAAAGAGGATTTAAACTGAATAGAAAAATGTGGAAAATCAAGACCAGAAGGTGGCAGTAACGCAACCAGCCAAACAAACATACGAATAAATTATCTGCTTTGTTCAAGCCAATACAACCACTGAATCAGGACAAAAAATAGGAAATGGTACTTCTGCAGGATTTTTATTTTTACACACACCAGGGATGAGTTAGAATGTGAAAAAATGCCTGAAGCGGAATAACCACTGAAACCACTTACTGTCATGACTGAGAGTGTTAATCACATCATCGACGATGCAGTCAGGAGAGAATCCAGGCGTTTTAGAAAGCAGGCCGAGCAGTGACGCAATCTTCAGCCTGACCGAGTTATCGACCTCCTGATAAATTACACATGCAGTATTAACAACGATCACACTGCAGGGGCGCATCACAACACAGACATCAGAGACACATCAACAACATTCTGATAACTTGGTCTGTGAACTCTTTAAATCTTTCATCTTACCTTATAATAATGCTCTAGAAGGATACGCACTACACCCTCTACGCTTTCTGCCTCCACCGGCTTGCGTGCAAAATTTAGGAGGTACTGCAGGGCGTCTGTCGGGCTGGTGGCTTTGCATAGGTCAATATGAAGCGCTGCAGATTTACTAGGCTTGGTTAGACGAAGTTTCTTCGCTGGGATCTCCTCAAGGGGCTGTTGCTGAAATGCAGAAGTGTCGTAATGAAAAAAAATTAAAAGAATGGGTTAAAGTATTGATGGACTGATCTGATCCTAAATATCAGTATTGACCTTTTTTAAGATCTTAATCTATTTAACAGGGGTTCAGTGAAAAATGAAAGCTTGAATGCAAGTAATTAAAACTGAAGAACACGAATATGGATGTATTTCATAGGAAAATGTTTAAAGCTGAAGTAAGTCAGAATAGAGCCACAAGGTGGTATCAAAAAGTTTAGAGATTCACACGCCACAAATCCAGATGCTTTCGCATGTTCTTCCGCAGATACCTTAATGCCTAGACTTAGAATTTGCAATTGTTGGTCTGGTCCCTGAGCACGAATTCTCAATGCACAATGCTGCAAATGTCGAAAAAGCAGATAAGCATGCACTGGGTTGAGTTGTGAACCTGCCTCGCCTATTTCGGTTGTGGTGATGATGGGCTCTTCCAGTGTGAACTTCCTCAGCGACAAGGTGCATGTTCAAATCACATGCGAGAGTTTCCGGGACTTTTCCATATGATACAGCAGCAGCAGTGTGGATTGTTCTTCGACAATCATGGGGTTGAGCTAGTTGAAGGGCTTCCTGATCTCTCGTCGGCTTCTGCTCATAAAACAAATGTGCTACTCAAAACACCTTGAACGACTTATTGCCGCATCGCCTTAAACTTGCCGAATCAAGTCAAATGTCTCTGTGGTAGATATGCCCAGTTTCACATCAGCTCTTTGTTCTCTTTCGATATTCAAATGATGAAATAGCAGACATGGTAACACAGGACAAAGTCTTTTGGCACACTGACTTATGAAGGTTGATGGACACCATGTGCAGCCTTGTACTGACATCTGCCAGTCTCAAAACCTTTTGATACCACCTAATGATATGCATTAGTCATCCATAATGTGCTGTTACACATCCTAGAAATAAACCATATTCAAGACCAATAATTAAATTAAATGATATGATTGTTAAATATAATTAATCAAAAAGGAAAAGTATATTTTTATAATATAGTTTTATTTTGAAGAGTGTATTTTGGCATTTTCATCCTGACGTTTCCTACTAAATAATAACAACTGTTATAATTAAAACTTTTATTAAATACAGGCTGAAATTACTTTAGCTTGTATTTTTTTTTCCTGTTATTATGATCTGGATCAAAATTCTAGGACGTAAAAGAAAACAGCTGATTATTATAAATACATAACTTAAACAGACCTTAATATACGTATTGTACATGAATCATAAATACAGATCATTAGCTATAGGAATGTTACCACGGGATAAAAATCTTAATCTTTATTATCTGAATAATTAAGTTCCCCTTAGAAGAAAAAGCTTTAACTTGGCTAACGTTATATCACCCTCTGTTAGCTTAGCAGCTGATTACACAGCTTTATTTCATGTAACAGAGTTGTTTAACTCGCTCTTTAACTACCGACTATATCTGTGCAAAGCCGTAAATTCTTTATTTTTCCCCGCTCAGGTGTTTTACCTGCACAACTTTGGAAAATTCCTCGTAAACCCGCTTTTTTAGATGAGCAGCCATTTTTACAATGAACGCAGACTTGAAGCGAAGCAGGTTTGTCCCATCTTACTCGCCGTAGAGCTGCTTTTTCCGCCGTAGAGCTTCGGCATTGTCACGTGACTAAAAGTGGAAGTATTTAAGTAACTGTGTCATCCAAAAAAAAAAAAAGTGATCATTTAAACCACAAAAACATTCAAGTTCTCCTAGAAATATTGGATTTACAAGATCAGCCAAAGTTAACGGCAGTTTAAATGTCAGGTTAAAAGTCAGGTTATACTGATATAGTGATGTGTCGTGGACCAAGGAGTCGACTCTTTTATTCGGCTCTTTTTAGAGTCGACTCGTATTTAAACAGTATAAGACATGTCTTTATATGACTCCCTTCTTGTTATTCTTTGTAAATGTGTATGTGAAATATCTTTACATTTGTTGTGTATTGCAAATAATAATGATAAACAAAACGTTTCATGGGGATGTGACACAGTGGTGTAGTGGTTAGCATTATCGCCTTGCACCTCCAGGGCCGAGGGTTTGATTCCCACTTCTGGGTCTGTGTGCATGGAGTTAGCAAGTTTGCCCAGTGCTTGGTGGGTTTCCTCTGGGTACTCTGGTTTTCCTCCCATAGTCCAAAGATATGCAGGTTAGGCTATCTGGCGTTCTTAAATTGCCTGTAATGTGTGTGTGTTCTCTGATGGATGTGTACCCCTGCAGTGCCCTAAGTCTGGAATAGGCTCCAGGTTCATGTGATTCAGTAAACAGGATAAAGTGGTATACACAATGAGTAAGTGAGTTTCATGGCAATCATATGAGAGGCTCTTGTTGATGAGCCATTTGAATAAATCCCATTACTGTACACTTACTTAGATACTGTGAAGGTAAAAAAAAAAAAAAAAGTTTAGCTAAGGCATTCAGTTTAAGTGTGAGAAAAAAGGGCACTGTACATTTAGCTTGACTGTTTATACAGAGACCCATTAGCCAACCCAGTTATTAATAATACATAACAGTAAATTATCATACACACACATTCAATTCAGTTTATGTGAGCTGTTACACAAATTATTGTAACCAAAAACAATACAGTATAAACAAAATGTTGATAAAATGTTACAATGTAAATGGTGTAGATACACAGGTTAAAAAAACGTACAGAACATCCATCCATCTTCAACCGCTTATCCAAAGTCAGGTCGCGGGGGGAGCAGTTCCAGCAGAGAACCCCAAACTTCCCTTACCCCAGCCACCGCAGCTAACTCTGACTGGGGAATCCCGAGGCATTCCCAGGCCAGTGTGGAGATATAATCTCTCCATCTAGTCCTTGGTCTGCCCCGTGGTCTCCTACCAGCTGGACATGCCAAGAACACCTCCCTAGGGAAGCGTCCTGGTGGCATCCTTACTAGATGCCCGAACCACCTCAACTGACTCCTTTCCACGTAAAGAAGTAGTGGCTCTACTCTGAGTTTCTCACAGATGACTGAGCTTCTCATCTTATCTCTAAGTGAAAGGCCAGCTACCCTTCTGAGAAAACCCATTTTGGCCGCTTGTATTTGCAATCTTGTTCTTGGGGGGCAGTCAGAAATTTGAAAGGGGCATCATGGTCTATCATTGTTTTTCCCCCAGATCATGCGAAGGGGGGGGAGGGGGGTTGCGAGTGTGAAATCTAATACCGTATTGTGTAGTGTCCCTTTTTATGCGGATTTTTCCGCTACCGCAGATAATTTTATCAACTTGTTATAAATTCATTTTGTGAGTATATTAACATGTGCTGTCTCAACATTTTAAAATTTTTATTTGAGGGGGCAAGACATTTATTTGAGGGGGCGCTGCTCCCTCTTGCCTCCCCGTAGAACCGGCCCTGCTTTCAGGCATTAAAATCCTGTTTAACTATGGTCATCGCAATCATATTTAAGTCCAGGCTTTGACTAGGCCAGTCAAAAAAACCTTAATTTTATATTTTTTAAACCATCCAGAAGTGGACTTGCTGGTGTGTTACAGATCATTGTCCTGCTGCATAACACAAGTGCACCTGAGCTTGAAGCCAGGATCTGATGGCCAGACATTCTCCTTCAGTATTTTTTGGTAGAATTCATGGTTCCATCAATTATGGCAAGTTATCCAGGTCCTGATGAGTCATCGTTGTGCTCTTCGAGTAATTTTGGTAGGTAAAATGTAAATTTTTGTTTGATGATCTCATTTAAGTGTGACAAATATGCAACAAAAAAGAGCACTGTACATTTGGCTTGACTGTTTAAACCCATTAGCCAACCTAGTTATTAATAATACATAAGAATGGTAAATTATCATACACACACACACACACACACACATTCACTTCAACTGGTAATCTTACATCTCACATCGCTGTGCTGATGAATTCTCTATAAGCTCTATGTATTACCAATTCTAATAAATTATCCATTTTCTAACGACTCAGTTGTGGGCACTTGTATGGCAGATGCATCACATAATCAAGGCCTAATATCAAACAATGAACATAAACATATGGTGATGTTTTCACTGAGAAGAAATTTATTTAACATTTTGGGAAGGACAAAGTGACAGCAAGAACTCACTTGTGGATTAATTTAATTAATTGTAAATATTGTTAAAAAAATATGTCTTTATACATTTATATAGATAGACTATCTTTATACATTTTCTTCTATTATACATAAATGTGTGTGTATTCAATGGTCGACTGATTTTCATTTCTTTCTATTTTGTAAAACAATGCTGAAGGCATACAAAATATGCAATAATCCCTTTTGAACGGTTGATATTGAGATATGTCTGCTGCTGATTGGTGAATTTTGAGGCTGGTAACTCCAAATGAACTGCAGCAGAGGTTAGATTCGGACTTGTTTCCTGGGATGGTCTTCTTGAGAGTCAGTTTCATCATGGCGCTTGATTGATTTTGCACATGTACTTGAGAATACTGTTCTTGCAAACATGCAATAAATCACTTGGTAGGAACCTCCTCTGAACGGAGGTACTCAAGAATGGCACTGAAGTGCGTCCCGTTGCGGTCGATAAAACAGCGACCCTGTGCATCCGTTACAAGTTCCAGAACAGCTGACCTGAGCGTATCTTAAAATAACAAATGACTATTGTCGTAGTGGAAATTACCTAATACAATATGTGTTATTCATAGTTTTTGCAATCTCCAGTATTGTGCTTTAGAATGTAGAAAATAAATCACAAGACAGAATCTTTCTACATGTACACATTCTCTCTATATTCATTGTGCAGATAATCCGGTACTTGTTTTGTATAATCAATGTTTGTATACTATAAAATTTGCTTTACTATATAACAGTCTAATTTAGCAAAAAAATAAGCAATTCTATGCTAAAGCTACTATCAAACTGAAATTTTTTTTTAAATTACGATTTCTTTTATTAATGGAAAAAAATGTCCAAACATGCCTGGCCCTATGTGAGAAATGCATGTGGGTTATGCTGTAATGTGTAATATTAAAATTTGTTTGATGATCTGAATAATTTAAGTGTGACAAATATGCACAAAAAAAAAAAATCAGCAAATACTTTTTCACGACCTTATAAGGTGCACAGTGCCAATATTTGCACTGATGTACATACAGTACATTTTGGACTACTGGTAGATGCTAAACTGCATTTTGTTGTACTTGTACAGTGGCAATAAAGTAATATCTATCTATCTATTTATCTGTCTATCAAGAAATTCAAATTGTAATCTTTGCCAAATCACTGTGGTATTACTGGCATAAAACAATTCGCCACAGAATTTTTAAATAAACATAATAATCATTAAACATATTAGACTATATCAGCTCACCCCAACATTAATTACTTTCCACACAGACATGAATTATTTTGCTCAATTTCACACAGCTGTGAGAGAAATATTCTGTCCCGTCCTATATCGGATTCTGGAAAAAAAAAAATGTCTGTAAAAGAACATTTTTGTGAGCACATTAAGGTCACATGGTGTAATGTGCCAATACAAACTAGAGTAAATATTAATCAAGGGTGGTTACAGCTGCCAACAAAGATCCTGAATGAGCCCTATATGACACATGTCTACTATATAGGTGGGTCCTGTAGATAGATAGATAACACACAGCTCTTATCTAAAACTGATTTTATGAAGATACATGCCCTCTGTGTACTAATGTTTAAATACATTCCACTCCCAATCACAATTGCAGTAGTCACCACCAAGTAAACGTCATCTTATAGAAGAAATCATGGCTCCGAAACAAAAAGACTTTGTCTGTGCTGTGCGGTTTAATGCTCACATTATATCCTTTTGCCTCGATGTCCATTTTAATGCAATCAAGAAGATCTTCCACGCTTGCCTGAGCATTCCAGGGGCCAAAACTCACAATAGATTCCTTCCTTGTATCCAGACTGACCATGGCGTCATTGTACCTCATCAGATCATCCTCTGTCTTTAGGACACATATGATTATTGCGGAGTATCGTGAGGCCATGGCCTCTGCTCTGCCCACCTTGATGAGGACTTCCAGATTCTCTTGGTAGTTGGGCACACGGGACAAAAACTGCTGCCTTCCTACCTTCTCGCCGAAAAACTGTGGCGAGTCCTCCAGGTGTTTCACCAGTGGTTTTATACCGTAATACACTGCCTCCTTGTGAACCTCCAGGATATTCTTAGTAGGAACCTCCTCTGAGCGGAGGTACTCAAGAATGGCACTGAAGTGCGTCCCGTTGCGGTCTATAAAACAGCGACCCTGTGCATCCTTTACAAGTGTGGATTTCACACTGAACATCTCAGCCAGCTTCGAGTTGGGGAATTTGCGCAGCGTCGTTAGGGCGGTGGTGTATACCTGACCGCCGACATTCAGCTGCACGACGGGGCACTGCGGAAAACAGAAAAAACACGGATTTAAAGGGTTGCCTAGAGCGTTTAGTCTTGTCAAATGACAGTTTTTTTTAAAGCCCTTAACCCTCAACTGCTCGTTTGTGCAATGAGAGAATTGTAGGTCGCTCAGAATAAATGTAAATGCACTCGTTCCTTAAGCTCTGCTCTTGAATTGGAGATTTCTTTTTAAGGTCACCTTGGATACAAGCTTCTGCCAAAATAACAGTATGGATGACGCTGTGACAAATTGAGTAAATAAGATATTGTGAGTACAAATACTTAGGTCAAAATAATATTTTGCATGTGTTGACAAATATTGATTTGGTTTTTATTGGTGGTAAAAAAAAGTGTCTCACCTAGGTGAAAAAGTGAATTTTCAGACAGTATCATATAACACCATTTTTCATAACACTTAATGCTTCTTATCTCCCCATTCATGCTTCTTTTTGTTAATATGGATACACGTTTATATTTTTATCAGATTAAAAGTAACACATTTGCTAAATATAATTTCATGTAGTGTCCGTAACTTTTTGGAATTCAAATCTTTCAATGATCTTAAATGTCATTCAGATAAAACTTGGCCAATTATATCTCACGTGAAAAGAAAAGAAAGTGTATTATTCTAAAATGCAAAATAGTTAAAATATTGCAACATGAATTTGACATGGTTACAGACACTACAGATTTGTTTTTAGCAAAAAAAAAAAAAACATTTTACAGGTCACATGCTTCTAGACACTTACACCAAATTTTAGTATTAATACTCATAAAGAAATATGAATAATTTGCATTTTACATTATTATTGTTTGAACGAGACAGTATAACGCTAAAAAAAAAAAAAAAAATTCGTGCACATTTAAAATCATCTCTCCCAACCCAAAGTTAGCATCATTTAGAGAAGCGAGATTGGTCACTTCCATGTTGCATAAACTTCAGAAGTAGCTTCTTTGGCACACACATTTTATGTATTATAAGTATAACATAAAAAAAATTAATCAGCACCAATACTGTGTTTTGGCCAATTACATTCTCAGTTTTTGTGCGTGAGTATAGTATGAATTACATTCAATAACTGTATCAATAATTGCAAAAATGACTTAAATAAAAATAAAAAATGAAATCAGAGTGGCTTCAATTTATGGTGTGTGTGTAAATGGTACTCGTGAATGACCTGCATGTGATGAACATGTGATGATTAGATTGCTGTTCATGTTACTACAATCGTAGGCACACTGTTGGCCACAGACAATCTCCGAAACCTAGCCACTGAATGCAGGACATCCTTAGTGTCTGTGCCAAGCGCGAATAGACCATGTAGGCTACATCAGGAAGGAATGAGGCATAAAACCTCTTCCAAGCCGTATGTGAACGACAGCAGCTAAAAGAAGAACTCAATATGACTAAAATTACATTTTACATAGGGTGTTCAAGTCAAACCGGGACTTCCAGACTGAACAAGCTCTTTCTACCTCTAAATTAATGAAAAAGGTAAAATATTAATGGAGGCATGGCCTGGCCTTTCTGAAAAGATGTCTTCATACTGTTCAACTCTTTCATTCTACGTCTATTCTACAAGTTGTTGCTCTTAAAACTGCTAAAGGAAAGTCAGCAAAATAATGACGTGTTAATATCTAAACTTCGACTTACTAACAAATTTTGGTGTATAAATTTTACAAGTATTAAGAAACTTACTCACTCATCCTCTATACCGACACCTGGAGTCTATCCCAGTGGACTCGAGGCACAAGGTACGGTACACCCTGGAGGGGTGCCAACCCATTGCAGGACACACAAGCACACACACACTACAGGCAATCTGGACAATTCTAACTCCACGCACACAGACCTGAAGCGCGAATCGAACCGTCGCCCCCCTGGAGGTGCAAGGCCACAGTGCACAGCAAATAATAACCACTTTATTTAGACTAATTTCTGGACTGCAAATTTATTTCTAAACTGTCATTTTATTCAAGCTGGTGCTAGTTATATGCCTACATATTTTTGGTTGTTGTTGTTGTTATTATTATTATTATTATTATTATTATTAACATTATTACAGCTGCTGCTGTGATTGTCGGTGTTACATTCATTCATTCATTTTCTATACCGCTCATCCTGGAGGCCATCGCAGGGCACATCTGCATGTACTTGGACTGTGGGAGGAAACCGGAGTTCCCAGAGGAAACCCACCACAGGAATCGAACCCTCAACCCTGGGGGTGCGAGGCGGCAGTGCTAATCACAACGCCACCGTAGGTTTCATTTGGCTTGCAATTTTTTATTCATTAGCACTTGAACAATATACAAACATATTTATTTAACTCTAAACCAGCATGAGGTTGTTATTATTGCACTTTTTGGACTACAATTATTACAATCCACTTTTTGCTGATTATTTCCAGCAGAGACGCACCGACCCGCAGCTTTACACCTGTACTGTAAATACACTCAACTCATCACTCGTGATCAAGTGTAAACACGGTACACAACACTTTTTAAACACCTCCAGTGCATCAACCCGCCAAGTCAGATGTAACTCTCAGTGAGATCTCGAGCGAACACAAACTTTCTAACTTACCGTGAAGACTTTATGTTTAGCCATTAAACACGTATTTCATTAATGATTTTCCTCGATAACGCTGTTTCAAGTCTGGTTACCTGCTGTAAAGACTCGACTGCCAGTTTCCGTGATGATTTGATGTCAGGAAGGCTCATGATTGTGAGATCCGAACTGCCGCTCTGCTTCGCCTGCGGGATTCCTGCAGCAGTCGGTGTCCGGAGTGGGCGTGGCCTGAGCGCGAGACGCACGAAAGTGGGCGTGGGTTGAGTGCAGGAGACGCGTATGGGAAAGTGGGCGTGGCTTTGTGTGAGACTGGGCGTGTCTATCAACTACTCCCTAAACGCAACCGTTAAGAGGCTTTAAATGCTTTTATGTAAATTTAAAGTTATTTAAAAGTTTCCCTTGCGCTGTTTAAACATCTGGGCCCGTATTCACAAAGGTTCTTAAGCTTAGAAGTTACTCCTAGTGATGAAATTCTAAGAAAATTCTTAGAATTATGACATTTTCTTAGAATTTCCCCTTAAATTTAGGACAAA
>JAQQZT010000038.1:22791445-22808613 GCA_030068275.1 Clarias platycephalus | reverse complement strand
TCCCAGCTAGGACTTTTTAAGCTAAGATAGGAGCTCTCTGAGAGAATTCTAAGAAGCTTTGTGAATACGGGCCCTGAAGGTGCTATCTAGCACCAAAACAGCAGCAGCAGATCCTGGAAGTTTCCAGGTAGGGCCTTCATGGACCAGAATTGTTTCTCCAGAATATCCAACAGATGGCCCCATCAAATTGAGATCTGCTGATTGAGGTCACTGCCTTCAAAGAAAACTGTCCGCAGTAATGTTTAGGTAGGTGGTACGCATCAAAGAAATATCCACATGAAAGCCAGAAGTCAAGGTTTCCCCAGCAGGACATTGCCCAGGGGCGGCACGGTGGCCGTGCACATATAGGATCCATATGGGTGGAGTTTGCATGTTCTCCACATGCTTGGTGAGTTTCCTCGCACAGGTCAGAGACATGCAACTTTACAGTGTGTGTTCTGCAATAGACTGGCACCCTGTGCAGCGTGTCCAGCCTCCAGACTGTGATGCTTTATTCAATATCTTCATCTTTTCTACACTTACCCTGCACAGACTCTGTGCATGGAGTTTGCATGTTCTCCCCATGCTTTGTGGGTTTCCTCCAAATGTCAGTTTTCACCTCCCACATTCAAAATAGAAATTAGAGTAACTGGCTTCGCAAAAATTTCAGTGTGCATGTGTGGGTGTCAGCTGGATTTGTCCCCTTCAAAAGTGCCACTGTAACAAGTGGCAATTTTACTCACTCGACCTGTCAAGAGGTTTAAATTGTAAAATCTCAATAAGGAATAAAGGGGGGGGGGGAAATACCAGACTGATCAAATAGAATAGTAGATTAAGTAAGGGGTTTAATGCTTAAATATACCAAACTCACATGACTGCAGAGAGTATTTTAGAGATCAGGTGATTTTACACAAGAAATAGGATTCAAAATAACCATTAAACATTTTCTACAATTCACCAATCAGTCAGGCCAAAAATGTCTTGTCCAAAAAGAGGCTCAGCAATAGATCAGCATGAAAATGAGTGAATAAATGAGACAAAAGCCATAAATGTATTTATCAGTTTATTTTTGTACAGAAAATCTCATCCTCCAATGGTGAACACCTAAAAGAGAGAAAAGAAAAGAAGAATTAACAGGTTTTAAGTCAACTTTGCTGTTTTACCAGTATTAGACATTTAATTGGACAGCCCTTCTCAGACAAATGCCTCAATGTCTTCAAGTGAAAGGGACACTCTGCTCAAAGGGTCTATGCTCAGAGGCACAGAACGTGACTCTGGACACTGACTCCTTCAAGCTAAGCACAATCCCATTCCGACTCGTCATCGTATCATCACTGAAGGGGCTATGAGCTAACGCTGCATGAGCTCCGTTAATTAGCTACATGCAATCCATCCACATGCAGCATACACCATGAATACAGCTCCACTCTAAATGCCCTGGCTTTTAACTAGATAATGATCAGTCTAAAAACATTACGTAAAATCTTGCATACTACTAAATGTAGACCCACATTGATTCTCAATGTACTTTATATTTCCACAGAATGTCAGTTTTAACACGGATTAATGAAGTCATAAAACAAAAGTACAAAATTATCTAACATTGCCAAGTTTACATAAACTGCCAACAAGTGATTAGTAACCAGGTTAGGCCCTAAATAGGTACTAAACCTAAAATAAATGAAGCTAGACTGTTTTCTGCTATTTCACCCCACTATTGAAGCTCACCTTTGCAAACCAAGTGCTACTTTAGGTCGTTGATGCTCATGACTAAATTTCGGACCCACAATGTCCCCTTACCCTTTATGCTGTGGGTACAGGAGCGCCCTGTGGCATGACTGGGACTTCAGGCTTGGCTCCCTTCTGTTCAGACACAGGGGTGGTGGGGAGGATCTCCTCTTTGGGCTCCACGATGCTGACGTGGTCAGGCAGAGGCTTCTTGGGGCCAATCTTACCGCTGGGGTCCCAGGGAAGCATGATCTTAACCTTGATACCCAGCACACCTGGAGACAGGGACACAAGAATCTTAAGCAAGGGCAAATCATAAACCGATATGTCTTCATTGAAAGCAAAACCGGTCAGGGAGATGAAACCATCGTTCTAAATAAACATCAGTATTAATACTTGTTAAATGCCCTTCTCAGACAAATGCCTCGATGTCTTCAACCGAAAGGAACACAGCGCTCTGAGGAACTGAAGTCAGGATCACAGAACGTGGCCACTAACCCAGAATCCAGAAAGACAACCAGAGTCCCGTTCCGACTCGTCATCGTATCACTGAAGGGGAACCTCTAAAAGAATACCCTCACTTGACAAGTATAAAAGCAAACTATAGTTAATTCCTTCCCCGACCCCCATTGATTTGGATAACTAAAGGATACCTCCTAAAATCTAACTGCGCAGATAAACATGCTCACATTTCAAACAAACATGAATATACGATAGCACATGTTGCAAATTAAAGAATTGGAATAAAAAATTTTTAAAAATCTGATTAACCAGGACAAGTTTCTCATCTTAAGTTTTCTACCTTTGGCATAATGCCAATGTGCCTACAAGCTAGTAGTGACCAGATTAGATTCATGCAAACAGCAAGCCTAAATCTCACCCTTAATATCTTAAGCTTAAATTTTTTTTTTATTTCTCCTGATTCAAAAAAAGTGTTTTTTTTTTAAAAATAAATAAACACTCCCTCCCTGATTTTGATGTTTGGCAGCATGACACCAAACTATAAGCTTATGTTCCTACTCTTTTAGCTTTCTGAATCTATAAGTCTATTTCCTGTTGCTTAATTCATCAAGTATGTGCAGACTGCACAATGTTACACTTAGAAAAGTACACACTAGGCTAGAAGCTCCAATACAAATCCTACAATGGGAATTGACACCCACTTTATTTCTCCTCATCCCTCACTCACCCTGGCGGAGCAAGACATGACGGACAGCTGTGTCAACATAATAGTTGACGGGGTCTCCACTGTGGATCATCAGACCATCCACGAACTTCATGGACTTGGCCCTCTGACCCCTGAGTTTGCCGGACACAACCACCTCGCAACCCTTGGCGCCGCTCTCCATGATGAAGCGGAGCACACCATAGCAGGCCCTAAAGAAGAACAAAGACAAAAGCGGTCAGTCATGCAGCTCCATATCAAGTGATTCAAACCATTTAATCACAACAATGCTGATATTCTTCTCAGACAAATGCCTCGATGTCTTCAACCGAAAAGGACACAGCGCTCTGAGGACCTAAAGTCAGGAGCACAGAACATGCCCACTAACCCAGAATCCAGAGAGACCACCAGAGTCCCGTTCCGACTCGTCATCGTATCATCACTGAAGAACAAGCAGCTGGATGATATTTCTATAAATACTAGCGTGTTATTGTAGCCTACTAAAAGGAGCATGAGGAGCTGAATGTAGTGCCCGGTGGCTAAAAGCATAAAGTTGATTTTGGGAGTGAATTTCAGGGTAGGAAATGGGAACGTGGGTAAAGTTGAGCATGCTAAAATGAAACATGCAGGAATGGACAAGTGGATCATGTCTAAAGGCTTCTAAGGAGAAGCACCAATTTGGAACTTTCACCAAGTTTAGACTGTAGCAATTGACAAGTTTGCTAAAAACTTAAGTGTTCACATAGCATTATTTCATAGAATGCAGTGTGGATATACGACATGCCTGTTCTTGTATCCTCAGACAGAGTACAAATGTGTACATCACTATGCTCTACATATAAAGTTTCTGATGTTTAACAGCACATTGCGACCTGACTGCTAGTGCAAGAACAGAACACTTGAAATATCGCTTCAATGAGAAGTAAAGCAAATTTACAAGTACAGTGACGGGACTGTTAGCCAAACTAACATACCAGTGCTTCACTAATGCTTGGATGCCAACAAGGTAGAAAATTTCTGGAGAAAATTACTGTAGCAGGATACTTGTATAGAGAAATAAATGTAATTTTTACTCATAAATGTGTTCCAAAAGTCCCAGTTTGACTTGAATGGCAAAAGTACAGCAAAACCACGGCTTCCACAGTGAAGTGTGTATGGTGTTGTGAATACTAGCATATTTATAATGACTTGCCTGCGGACAGCCAGACCTCCGAGCAGCTTGTAGCGCAGAGACTCAGCCTGAGCAATGGCACACAAACCCCTGGTAGCAACCTTCTCAGCATAGAGCTAAACAAAAACAAAAGCAGTAGTTTAGCACATGAACCTGAAGAATACTGGACTTCCATAGAACGTTAACAGCCTTATACTGCAACCAGTCTAAACCATTTTACCTCAACGCTGCCCTCTGGGAACCCAAACCTCTTCTGAACGACAGCAGTCAGCTCCCTAATGCGACGGCCTTTCTCTCCCAGGACGTTCTGGGTTCTGCACAAACAGGTAATTTTGTATAAACAATGAGCATTTTCTAGTATAGATTAGAAATGTTTCTGCTGCTTAAATATAAAGAACAATCCAGCATATACCACAATGAGTGACACTTTACCTGGTGGCAAGAATGATGATTTCTGTCCTTGTTGGAGTGACACGGACCTCCACACCGGAGTACCCATCCTCGGCAAGCTCTCGGGTCAGGAACTCGTTCAACTCGGCTTTGAAGATGCCATCTGAGACAAACTAAGGACAAAACCACAAACTTTAAAAACCCACAACGATTCAAATGAAAAGAATGATCACCTAACGCAACTACACGTGAAATAAGCACATGGACAGGTTTGACTCACGTCTACAGAGATCATAAGATCAGACATTTAAAACATGAACGTTTCCTGAAAAACAGCCTTCATTTTATCTAATATCAGCAAATATAAGCAAAGAGGAAAGTGAGATTTTACCAAAAAACTGAACATTTTTTCATTTCTAAACTAGCTTCTGCGAACACAGCAGGCTATGAGTAGTAGTCACAAATTCACTGTACTAACTATTTATGCCTGTAAATGTAGATTATCCTCCGGCTTAAACTTAAACCCCTTCCTGCAAAAGTGCATTAGAGAGACAGAATAAGCGCCATGAAGTGTGTCATGTACTGTAGTAGTGTGAAATCATGGGTGGGAAATATGCATTAGACTTGGTTGACTAAATTTAAATATGAACTCGTATGTACAATTTTTGGTAAAAAACAATTAATTAAAACTACTGCTACAACAGAAGGGGAAATAAATATATCGGCTAGTGTTAGCACGTATGAACCCGGGGTTTATTTAATCACTATATTAGCTAACCTAAATTAGCTCATTTGCTAGACGGCTTAACAGCCAAAAGGGAAATAAAAAGCCAAAATAAATAAAGTTATAGATGGTGAGGAATAAAGTCACGCAAGGACAAGAATGCGCCAGTTCTTTTGACTGATTTCAGGGACCGGTTATAGACATTAGCTCCTGCCATGTTTCGCATCAGAGCCGCAGTGAGTCGTATCCAAACCAATCCGGTTATAAAACCTAACTAAAATAAAGATCTTGCCACAAATAAGTATTAGTAGCCATCATGTCTCCCGTATAAATCCATTATTACAACGTATAAACCCTAACTTAGACTCGAAATCGGATGAAAATCACGCTAACCTTTCTCTTCTTAGAAATTTGCACCGCCATCTTGCCGAAGGCCGCAGACAGGAAAGGAATGTTGACCAAAGCGGAAATCAATTTATAATGAACATTTCACTTCCGTTTGACCTCTAGGTGCTGATGGGAGTTGTAGTCTTCTGCTCAATTTCCCTTTTCAACGGAAAAGGTTAAATAACGTAAATAGAACAGAAGTTAAAAATTTTTTTATTAAAGAACACGCGAATTAAAATATCTATTAATATACTGATAAACTGCAGTAAATACGACAAGGAATCAGGATCTCAAAGAAACCACGCAAGAAGCTGGTCTAGAAATGGCAAATGGCACAAAACATGTCATAGGGAAAACGACCTCGAAATATATAGTAGCCTGATTCAGTAGTTATAGTTATTTATTTATTTATTTATTTATTTATTGTGTTCCTGCCAGTTTGATGCTCCACACTCCAGTCCAGCAGATGGCGGTAATAATAATAAGCACCTATAAGCTGACTGCCAGCCGCCAAAAAAAAAAAAAAAAAACTTAAAAAAGAAGTGGGGTTTGCATGTTCTCCCCGTGCTTGAAGAAATAAATGTCTTAATCAGTGACTATTTAGGTTGAAGAGCCACAGTGTTCTCAGAAAACTGAGAATTTTAAAAGAATTAATCAGGATTGACTCTTATTGATATTATATTTCATCATTATAGTGTAAATAATATATAAATCTAAATTGTTTACAATGTGTGCATTCAGCACAGCAGCCACCACACAGCAACATTGTGTGTTTGTGTCTCAATAAATTAGAATATCACTAAAAAGTTGATTTATTTCAGTAACTCAATTCAAAAAATGAAATCAATCAATCAACATTTATTTATATACGTAGCACCTTACATCAACCTACAGTAAGTTGTACCAAAGTGCTTTACAACATTAAAAAGACAATAAAATGGCAATAAGATAACAATAAAAATAAACATATAATTACTCAAAAAAAAAAAAAAACATGGAATAAAAAATATAAAAAGCCATTTTAAATAAGTGAGTCTTAAGTTTTGCTTTAAACAGATCAGGTCAGTAGTTAAGTTAAGCCTTTATACTGACACATAAACATTACTGCACAGTGAAATTCCTTCTTCGCATGTCCCAGCAAAACTGGGGTCAGAGCACAGGATCAGCCATGATCAGCGCTCCTGGAGCAGATAGGGTTAAGGGTCTTGCTCAAGGGCCCAACAGTGGCAACCTGGTGGAGCTGGGGATCGAACCGCCAATCTTCTGGTCAGTAACTCAGTGCCTTAGCCCTCTGAGCCACCACTGCCCTAACGTAGTGTAACGTAGCTCAGATGGAATGGTGTTTTGCCACTTCAAAAGAGCGATCACCCCATTGATTGTACCTTAACCGAGAGACCACTAGTAGGTTCTGGTCAGCAGGAACTTACAGTAAGACTCTACTTTGTTGATAAAAGCTTACTGTCTCATTGCAATAAAAAACAAGTGAAACTCATATATTACATAGATTAATTACACACTGATTGATATTCCAAGTTTATTTCTTTGAAAAAAGATGTATATTTCTTCATTTATTTCTCATTATGAAAACACAAAATTCAGTATCTCAGAAAATTAGAATATTATGAAAAAGTTCAATATTGGAGACTTGTGGTTACAAGAGCCTCCACGCACAGATGTATTCCGGACATGGGCTACAACTGTCGCATTCAATGTGAAACAATGTGAGAGGCAGGTTAAGGACAAAAAGACTGGACGGTTGAAGAAAATCCTCAATTCAGATGAAGGTAAATTTTGCATTTCATTTGGAAATCAAAGTCCCAGAGTCTGGAGAAAGACAGGAGAAGCATATACTGTAATCCAAATAGCTTGAGGTCCAGTGTAAAGGTCCAGTTTATGCAGTCCATGGTGGTTTGGGGAGCGCTGTCACTGAAGAGAAAGATGTGAGATACTGTACCAAACCCAACAACACTGAAGTTTCAAAATCCCTGACCAAGCATTGAGTTCTATACATGTTCCTACTTTTTAGTAGTCCAACATTTCTGTTAAAAAACTTTTATTTTTTTTATTGTTACCGTAAGTAATATTCTACTTTTCTGAGATACTGAATTTTAGGTTTTCATGTAAGCATCAAAATGAAAAGAAACAAAAACTTGAAATATCAGTTATCAGTACACTTGAAATGTCAATGTTTTGAAATATCAATATTGCATACAATATTCACAGATAAAACCAGTTAGCTGGCTAAACATTACCTAAACACTACGTCTGAGGATTTTGAATTCACATTCATAGATAAATAAAACTGCCTGTTAATAGATGTATAGGCTATGCTATATTGCTTCCCAGTGTTAATAAGCGTCTGTGTGAATTTCTATTCCGACTGATGCTGCTGCTTATGTTGCTGCTTGGTAATGATTCTCACCCTCTCCATTACTGTACATCAAACCAGTCAGTAATACACCTTCAGCTTGAAAGAGCAGTCCTTCATACAGACTTATAATACAGTCTTCACGCAACCATCAGTGTTTATAACTCATTCAAGATGTTGAGTATGATTGTAGCCACACAGAAACGCTGCCATAAAATTTTATGCAACCACAATACCACCAATACACACAGCCTGTAAACATTTACACTATGTTTACATTAATCAGTTTGTCTTCATCTATCTTTATTGCTATGGCTTTATTATATTTCACTTTCAGTTTATCACCGGACATCTTATTTCACTTGATGCTTTATTCCATGTCACTGACTGACTTACAAATCAGTTGTCTGTCTGTCTGTCTGTCTGTCTGAAATCTATTGTTATTCAAAGTTATGTTATAGTGACCCCCAGGAAATGTTACCCATTCCACCAGCCTGCAGGTAACAAAGAGACACACATTTACAGTTGGCTGTGGATAAGAATCGCCATGTTATACTAGAAAATCAATCTGAAATGTTATAAAAACATTTACTCCAAAAGACGAAATGTTATCATATGAAATACAGGCATACTGTATGCCTTTCTCAAAAGTCTAACATTTAAATTAACAGTTAATAATATAAATGTATTAAACGCATAATTCAGCCCAAGTAAGATTAGGGTTTGCCAACGGCAACCAAACCACAGGTTCATCAAACGGACACATGAGTTCAGTGCCCTGGTATTTACTATTGTCATCAGTGCAACCTACTTCTGGGTCATTAATGGCATACACTCCGACAGAACCATCCTCAAAGCCAATATACACAAGCAAGTTCTCAGATGGTGTTAGAGCAGTAGCATTCTTACATAAGTAGAAATTGCCCACCGTCTTCCCATCTGTCATTCGTACAATAACCAATATCTGCTTGGTATGGAGGTCACAAAAGTCATTTTGACAGCTCATTAATGGGCGACAGATATATACCGCATGTTTACCCAAAATGTCCACAAATGGGTGGCAGATTGGTCCCTCAGCATTTAAAGAGCACAGTTTTCCTTGGCAAACATCCAGAATGTTTATCTTTGATCCATCTACCGACATGATGCCATAATGTCCATCTGATGAGAGCTTAAAGAATTGTTGTGGATACTCAAAACGCTCTGAAAACTGGAACTGGTGGCAAATTGTATCTTCTGTTAGTCTCCATGAGTACAAAGCTCCAGAAATGGTCATTACAATCACGAAGTCTGGATGGTCTGACATAGTGTGGAAGGCAGCAACATCTGTCCAGTCAGGACAAGAGAACCGTTTGCTGACATAACCAGACCAGAGACTGACAGCAAGTAGATCCCCTTTATTAATTCCTAGGACGAAAGTGCTTTCTGGAGTAATGACAGCATCTCTGAGATGGTGATGAATGGTACAAATTACATGTCCATTGCACAACTTCCAAACCTTTGATGGATCCGTTTCTGATAGTGACACTGCAAAACTACCTTTTGGCGTTATCAGTATGCGGGATGCTTGGCTGCCATGGATTCGGTGAATGTTTACATGTGTATTCGTGCTCCAAACATAGATATCACCAGAAGCAAACGTGACCATGTAAACATTGTCTGCTGAAAGAGTCAAGCTCTCTACAAAGCCACGATGAAGGAAGTGGCCCTTTACTTTCCCACCCAGCATTGTCCATTTCAACACCAGCTCAGACCCATCTGTGGTGTAAAAGAGCTCCCCATCTGTTTCTACAACGACTTTCACCACTTTCTGACCAGATTTCGGCGTAGAGGCTGCTACCGAAATGAGATCCATGTCCCAACTGACGATGCCTGTGCTTGCCACTGCTGTGAGGTAAGTATCGCTAAACTTTACAAGTTTGAAAGCTTGGCTACTTCTAATGTCAAGGTTTAACAAACATTGACCCGAGACCCAATTCCAAACCAAAAGAAATGGGCAGTTGGCCAACAAAGCAATGATGTAGTGTGCATCATTATCCAGAATTGCTTGTACAAAGGTTTTACCCCTAGGTGCATTCAAATTCTCTTCAACAGCTAGCAGATGCCCTTGAATTATTTGAAGCTGTTGTCTTTTACAGATGAGAAGAGTACTTTCTACGTGGTCTACATTTAGCACCTCTTTCTTGTTGCAGCTCAGCCTCACTGTAATAAATACAGGGTTGCAAATATCCTTGAGATCCCATAAAAACACGCTTCCCAAGCAGTCAATACATGTTATTGTTGCTTCGTTCTTATGAAGGATGAGGTCACACAAAGCTGTGCCAAATGAACAAACAAATGAGGCTAAAAAAATACCACTTTGGGAGTCAAATATACTGACAGTACCCTCGCTCTGTCCGCAATAAATCGCGTGACCATCATTAGAAGACATGCATGTTATGACATTGGAGCAGCGGATTAGAGCAATTTCTGTTCCCTCAGCAAACACACTGACATAATTGCTTTCTTTTGAGAGTACAAATGTCTTGCCACTAGACATCAATACACCCTCAATGCCCTTTGGGGCTTGTTCCGTGTGTCCGATTTCAAGTTGCTGGAGGTACAGTGGAGCATTAAGGTCCAACGATAAGAGGGTGCCGCTCTCCGTGGAGAGAATAAATACATTTGCAGAACATTTGACATCTGTAAACTGTAGTTCAGCTAACTGGGGGATTTTGTAACCTTCTGAATCACTTCCATTCCGGACCCAAGCAGATCCATTGCTCTGAATTATTACCACACAGCCAGACTGAGATACACCTGCTTTTGTAATTGGTGCCACTTCCGCTGCTGGCAGTTCCCAGTGCATGGCAGGCACAGAGGGTGTGGGACATAACACCATATTCACCCCAAATCTTCCCATTCTACCAGCATGTCCTGCCTGATTGACAGATTCCTTTATTTTAGGAAGGACATCGAAGAAGGGGAAGAGCTTGGACTGCATTACCAAATCCAGGTCAGCAGGGCATTTTCTTAGCAAACAGGCTGAACTTTTTAGAATCGAAATTAAGAGCCTGAGTTCTCTAGAAAAGACAATTTGAGACGTCGTTTCTAGCCAGAATATTAAGTCATCTGCTAACATTGGACAGATCATTGCATTAAGGAACTCTTGTGACATCATCACTCTAACAAGCTCCTCAATATTTCCACTTTTCAGTAAGTGGAAAGGCAGTTCCTGCAATTTCCTTAGATTAGGATGTGCACACTCAGTTGAACCAAACATAGTCACATTAGACATAACAGGCTGAAATATCCATGGTTGACCAGGAACTTGCCTGTCAGCATAAATCTTTACTGGCGTGGCATTTTGGCTAGGACTTGAAGCAATGAGCAATGGCTTAGCAATGCCGTATGCCCACCGTCCACTGAAATAACTTACTATAAAAGAGTGGATTTTCTGTTGATGGGCTAGACCCAGTAACCTCTTATTAATGACTAAGATAAAGTGTCTGCTGACCCAGAACAGAGTTTGCTTGCCTAATATGTTTTGTGACTTCAGAAACCCTCTCAGGTCTAACAGTAACCTCTCTACCGCAACCTCAGGGACTCTTAATCTATATGGTGCATTGTCCATTGCTGGCAGGAATGATAGTAGAACCTCATCATCACAAGATAGAACATCAGTCAGTTCAGCCTCTGTCAAACCAAATCTAGACAAGGTAAGATATTCTAGGCTTTTGGCAACTATTACTTTTCCATGTTTTTCCTCGAGGTGGTCAAAAAAACGACTAATATTAGTGTGAACCCCTGGGACCACCATGTCGGGTGTGATGTCTACATCTGAACCCCAGTCACAGACCTGACTGTAGAGAAGTTCCACATACAACGGGAGATCACATTTTTTAAAAGCTTGATTTATGTACATCTGTTGACCCGATGTTATCTTTCTGTTACATGCCAAAAGGAGATTTGCCAGCATCTGGTTGCAGCTCTTGCTATTTACAGGCTGGAGGTCAAAAAACAGTGAGGATTCTGGGTAATGTGTCTTTATAGCAGAGAGAAACCCAGACTTGGTTGGTGTAGAGGAGATTAGGAGCTTAACATTAGAAGGTAATTTCTTGGGAAGCCAGGTTATGTCCAAGGGTCTGTGTGTATCAGGTATTTGGTCGAGCCCATCTATAATGAGGATGAGATGATTTTCAGAGTGTGAATTAATGTTTAGGAGGTTGGTGAATGTTTCTTTCAATTCAGAGATGTCTTTGAGACAGGTGTTGCTCTGTTGACTTTGGTATGAAGCAAGTTGCTGGCACAAAGAACTGAGAATTTGCTTCAAAGTGCTATTAAAATCTACAAAGTATGTAATAACCACAGGGTTCTGGTCCTTCATCCATGTTTGAATCTGAAAGACAAAGTTTTATTATTAGTTATAGTGTATATACACACAACATGAACAAATTCTATATAATTTAAACAATACAACTGAAAATCAAAATACCTGACTTGCACAGTGGGCCAAAAGGACACTTTTTCCTGTACACGGCCCACCAATTAGTATAAATGGAAATCCTGTGTCTTGGTCCAAGTAAGCTTTTATGTGGTTGGTCTCTAGACGGGCAATTCCGTATCGTGTGGAAAGGATGTGACAAAGATTTCTTTGCTGCGAGATAGAATCATGGATTCGATCTCTCTCCTGTATAACAGATTGGTCTATCAGACCTGTAAGATCTGAATAAAGCTGGTGGCACAGCTCTTCAGCATAGCTCTGTTTATCGTCGCACTCACTCACATGGTTTGTGTTGGAGTATATCAGGACCTGGTGGGTTCTAACCAGGCTTGGTAGGAAATGATCACAGAGCTTTGACAGTCGGAGCAATTGATCTTGGTTCTCTGAATGTGGTTCATTTATTTTCTTCGTCTGGTCAGCCTTATTTTCAGTTTTATAAACATAACAAAGACACCTTTTGATCTCGGCACCAGATTGGCCATCCAGTGCAAAACGGAGGTCGTTCTCAAGCCCTGAAAATTATGAAAGAATTTTCAGCTGTCCTTGCATTCCAAAATACAAAAAAAAAAAAAACATCTATGAAAATGAAAATAAAATGCAATGGAAACATACTTACTTGATCTAAAATATTCCTGAGCATTTTCTTGCTCAATGCTGCCCTCTAGAACACACTGAGGGATAACATGATTTAAGATCTTCCTTACTTTTGCAAGTACATCATCCCAACCACTCTTGTCAATCTTTTGCCCTGGCTAGAGACATCAAAAGGGCAAGAAATGAAGAAAGTGATCAGTAACTAATTAAAAGTAAATCTAAGAACCACATCATCTCTCTACCATTGTACAATACTCTGTACTTTTACCTGGGATTTAAATTTACGATGCTCATGTGGACTGAGCAGGCAGTATGATGGGGGTATTGTGTTCTCATTCCTTCTGTAGCATTTCTCTAGGACTTCAGAGCCGAATCCCATCTCCTGGGAAACCCGCATCACCGTGAGGAACTCAGAAAGCTCCACCTGCTCTGGGAAACATGAAGCACCATATTGTGCCCCCACCAGGCTCTGAAAATTACAGACACAGAAACTGAAGATCATTCAGACGTGCATCAAACTGCTGAACTGCAGTATTGTAGTCTGGTATACATGCAGTGGTGATGAATGACTGCTCCTTCCATAATAAAAGAGTAACTATATATGTGCAAAGTTACAGTATGTGGACACTCGTCCATCACACCCATATGTGGGTTTTGCATGACGATAACCCCTGTGCACAAATGAGCTCCATGAATACATGGTTTGTCAAGGCTGATGATGTGTAAGAACTTGAGTTGCCTGCACACAGGCTTGATCTCAACCGAACTGACCACTTTCGGGATGACATTTACTTTTAAAAATGACAATTGGTAGCGATTTTTTGAGAGTTTAGTGTGAATGTAAACTTCTTCGAATTGAATGTTATTTTCAATTGAGTCACGAGTGCCAAAAGCGCCACCTAGTGACAAAACTAGTAGTGACACTACTGTATATAAGTCGCATGGCCAGTCGGCTTACTGAAAAAAGTGCAAATTATAGTCTGGAAAATACAGTATTCATACAATTTGTTTTGTATATTGTGCCAACAAGGCTATCTTTAACTTAAGTAGAAATGCATACTTGGTCACATTAAGAGGGTATAAGATGAATAAAATAATAAATACCTAAATTTGTATACATCAGCTGTTATGAAATGTGTTAGTTTGACACATTTGCTTTTAGCACATTAAGCTTGTTGACCATCTTACATTATCCAGATGGGACATTTTCTACCTTTTACTTTTTTCCGACTAGATTGATAAATAAAAGTCAAACAAAAAGTAACTGCAGTTCCTTAAATACAATGCTGCAACATTTAAGACTTAAATTTTTGATTTACTAATGCTCATTTTGAAACTGTTTCTTTAGAACCAGGACTTACCATCTACCACTTACCGTCTACTTGCTTGACTTAACACACATCCATGTACGTGCATGGATATGAATATACATGCATAAATTGATATTGATAATTCCACATTTATATAGTTGGAAATGACAATTAAGCGCACACTACCACAAAGAAGGGGCCCAGCGAATTCTGCCGACACTCCTCGATTAATTGCAATCGCACCTTCTGTGTTGGCCACTTATCTGGGTTCGTTTCTTCATAAGGGTCAATAACCTGCACAAAACAGACCATTATTATTACTCAGCCTTACTCTAACTGAATCCTGAGTTTAATCATGACAACATATGATCCTTCGCCTTAATATGATGCTTCTCTTTATTTGTTTGCATTTAGCAACATATGGTGCTTAAACAATATCAGTGCGGCATCAGACAGACTCTGTTTGACTTTAATAATTAAAAAGCATGAACGAGTGGACAGAATTGGACCCTGTTCTCATTAAAAAAACAAACAAGACGCTTCCAGGGAAAAATGCGGTCAACATTATTCATTTATTCTTGCTTTTAGTTATACAGTTGAACCTTGGATTGGGAGTACCTTGGTCTGCGAGTGTTGAAATAGTCTTGAAAGTACCTTGGTCTGCAAGGTCTTGAAATACGAGCAGTATTGTGCATTCTCTCATGCTCGGTCTCAGTGCGCGTGCGTCACACGCATAGTCAACATCCGTGTGCGCGTGTACTGTTCATTATAATATTGTGACCACAAATGTGTGTAAAGAATTTTTTTTTTTTTATAGTGTGTGTGTGTGTGAGAGAGAGAGAAAAAGTCATCCTACACTGTGGTCCCCTTCCTCGTCTTATCCTCCCTCTGGTCTCAGTCACTACAACCATGATTTTTTTCAAAGGTAAAGTGCAGGCTAATTTGTTTTATTTTTACTTTATATTTTGTATTAATTATTTTTACATGAAGATTTAGGTTGTGGAATTAATCAACGGAACGAATTATGCTCGCAATCCAAGGTTTAAATGTACATAGTCACTTGTAAAACAACACACACGAAAGCCAGTTTAAATGAAAGGAAAAGAAAAGGTGCACAAAAATGAAAACTTGCCCTGAAGTCTATTCCATGAGTACGTCTGCAGTGGTCCCTTATTTTTGTGAACATATGCTCTCTCAGCACCTTCCTTTCTGTCATGGAGTCTGAAACACAGGTAAAATAGTCCTGATCATTTATGTCCACAAACTAAGCATAAATAAAATTGAGTATATGCAACATAAAAATCTATTCTTTAGGGTAACATACAGCAGAAATCTTATATCACACTATAGTGTATAATTTGTACATTATGACTCTATTTATAACCAAACAGAAGAAAAAAAAAAAGCACATACCGTAAGGGTTGGAACACAAGTAAATTTTCACACAAGCCATTCTATATCTGTTGAAGCATCGATCCAGCAACACCCTGGACTGAAACTATGGACTGGGTGAAAGAGAGATGGAAGGAAGCTGCTGCTGTAACTCTGAAGCCCCTCCTTCAGTTCCTGGGAACAATTTGTTTTGTCCTGATATTTTAGAGAAATGATTGAACAGTTTACTAGGAACACCTGGATGACTGCACATTCAAAGCACCTGATCATGTGACACAGTGCAAAAAAGCATGCAGATACAGGTCTTTGAGCTACATGAGCGTTAATTAATTTATCGCAACTTCAGAATGAAGAAAAGTGTGATTTTGGTCATGGCAAATGTTTCAAGACTAAGTATTTCAAGAACACAGTAATACAGTAATCCAGGGTGTTTAAAAATAGCAATGGCACAGTATCTCTTTAATTACAGTCATGAAAAAAGTTTTGCAGACCTGGAAAAGTCCTAGAAATAATATATATGCATAGTATAGCAAAGTTTTTAAAAAAAGACATTGGATTTTTGAAAACAATTAGTACTTTTACAGTGTAGAATTTACTCAGTATGTCGTGCACAAAACATTAACCCTTGAGGTGGATGGGCTACAAGAGCAAAAGCCACATTGGGTTCCACTCCATACAGGAATCCAATGCCATCATACGCACAAACTCACTAATCTTGACAGGTAAAGAATAGAAACAGACATAACACTTAATTTTTTTTTTTTATCATCAACTGACCAGTTTCATTGAGTTGCATGGTTGTTAATGGTTATATGGTTATAACATAAAATAAAACTCAACCTGTATTTGCACTATTTTTTAAGAATTCCAGCACTATGTCCCCCAAAAAACAGTACAATAATAGAAAAAAAAAAAATCAGAGGTAAAAATGTCAGTATGATGTCAGCATGGTGTGGGAATTCCAGCTCTGAAAACTTCTGCTACATCACTCAAGTTCATCTCAACTGATGGGATATTCACTGGCAGTTTTTTTTTTTTCTTTTCTACTGTTTCAGGGTCCTTGTTTGATTGTTGTTATTCTCCATGCAGTGATTTTTCTGATCCGCCAAGACCATCCTCAGGATGTAAGCACCTTTCCCCAGTTTTTCTTCAAAGTTATCTTTTCTCTTTCCCAAATTAATAACAAATGTGTATTATTTGTGAGCACCAAAGAGGTTGTCTTTGTAATTGCCATTTTATACATTAAATAATTAAACAATTTTTTTTTACTGTATCCCAGAAAACGTTATGATTCAAAAAACATCCTAGAATTTTGAACGTTAACTGGTTTCATGTCATATTGCTTTAGAAGCAGATTGCATGCAGACGTTGGTATTATGGCGCAGGCACATTATAGTGAAAATAATACACACACACACACACACACACACACACACACACACACACACACACACACACACACACACACACACACACA